>PVHX01004998.1:21605-117969 GCA_004024805.1 Geosciurus inauris | reverse complement strand
CCAGTAAAATAGAAAACCCTGAAGACACCGACAAATTTCTAGAGGCATATGACCTACCCAAACTGAACCAAGAGGACATACACAACTTAAACAGATCAATTTCAAGCAAGGAAATAGAAGATGCCATCAAGAGCCTTCCAACCAAGAAAAGCCCAGGTCCAGATGGATTCTCAGCTGAGTTCTACAAGACCTTCAAAGAGGAGCTAATACCAATTCTCCTCAAACTATTTCATGAACTAGAAAAGGAGGGAACCCTTCCAAACTCATTCTATGAGGCAAGTATCACCCTGATTCCAAAACCAGACAGAGAAACATCAAAGAAAGAAAACTTCAGCCCAATATCCCTGATGAACATAGATGCAAAAATTCTCAATAAAATTCTGGCAAATCGCATACAAAAACATATCAAAAAAATAGTGCACCATGATCAAGTGGGGTTCATCCCAGGGATGCAAGGTTGGTTCAACATACGGAAATCAATCAATGTAATACATCACATCAATAGACTTAAAGATAAGAATCATATGATTTTATTAATCGATGCAGAGAAGGCATTTGACAAAATACAACACCCTTTTATGCTCAAAACACTAGAAAAACTTGGGATAGAAGGAACATACCTCAACTTTGTAAAAGGTATCTATGCTAAACCCAAGGCCAACATCATCCTAAATGGAGAAAAATTGGAATCATTCCCTCTGAAAACGGGAACTAGACAGGGATGCCCTCTCTCACCACTGCTATTCAACATAGTCCTTGAAACACTAGCCAGAGCAATTAGACAGACGAAAGAAATTAAAGGGATACGAATCGGAAAAGAAGAAGTCAAACTATCATTATTTGCGGACGACATAATTCTATACTTAGAGGATCCAAAAAATTCTACCAGAGAACTTTTAGAATTAATAAATGATTTCAGCAAAGTAGCAGGATATAAAATCAACACCCACAAATCAATTACATTTCTATACATCAGTGATAAGCCCTCTGAAAGAAAATTAGGAAAACTTTCCCATTCACAATAGCCTCAAAAAAAAAAAAAAAAACTTGGGAATCAATTTAACAAAAGAGGTGAAAGACCTCTACAATGCAAACTACAAGACACTGAAGAAAGAAATTGAAGAAGACCTTAGAAGATGGAAAAATCTCCCATGCTCCTGGATAGGCAGAATCAATATTATCAAAATGGCCATACTTCCCAAAGTGCTATATAGATTCAATGCAATCCCAATTAAAATCCCAACGTCATTCCTTATAGAAATAGAAAAGGGAAGCATGAAATTCATTTGGAAGAATAAGAGACCCAGAATTGCCAAAACAATCCTTAGCAAGAAGAGTGAAGCAGGAGGCATCACAATACCAGACCTTAAATTATACTACAAAGCTATAGTAACAAAAACAGCATGGTACTGGCACCAAAATAGACATGTAGACCAATGGTATAGAATAGAAGACACAGAGATGAACCCACTTACATACAGTTACCTTATACTAAATAAAGGAGCCAAACACAAACACTGGAGAAAAGATAGCCTGTTCAACAAATGGTGCTAGGAAAACTGGAAATCCATAAGTATCAAATTGAAACTAAACCCCTATCTCTCACCATGCACAAAATTCAACTCAAAGTGGATCAAGGACCTGGGAATCAGACCAGAGACCTAATGCCTAATAGAAGAAAAAATAGGCCTAAATCTTCATCATGTCAGATTAGGACCATACTTCCTTAACAAGACTCCTATAGCACAAGAAGTAAAATCAAGAAGCAACAAATGGGATGGATTCAAACTAAAAAGCTTCTTCTCAGCAAAAGAAATAATCAATGAAGTGAACAGAGAGCCGACATTCTGGAAACAAATCTTTGCCACACACACATCCGATAGAGCACTCATCTCCAGGATATATAAAGAACTCAAAAAACTTAACACCAAAAAAACGAACAACCCAATCAATAAATGGGCCAAAGAGCTGAACACAAACTTCACAGAAGAAGATATACAATCCATCAACAGACATATGAAAAAATGTTCAACATCTTTAGCAATCAGAGAAATGCAAATCAAAACTACCCTAAGATTCCATCTCACGCCAGTCAGAATGGCAATTATCAAGAATACAAACAACAATAAGTGCTGGTGAGGTTGTGGGGAAAAAGGCACGCTCATACATTGCTGGTGGAACTGCAAATTGGTACAACCAATCTGGAAAGCAGTATGGAGATTCCTTAGAAAACTTGGAATGGAACCACCATTTGAGCCTGCTATCCCACTCCTAGGTCTATACCCAGAAGACTTTAAAACAGCATACTACAGTGCTGCAGCCACTTCAATGTTTATAGCAGCTCAATTCACAATAGCTAAACTGTAGAACCAACCTAGATGCCCTTCACTAGATGACTGGATAAAGAAACTGTGGTATATATACACAATGGAATATTACTCAGCAATAAGAGAGAATAAAATTATGGCATTTGCAGGTAAATGGATGGAGCTGGAGAATATCATGCTAAGTGAAGTAAGCCAATATCAGAAAACCAAATGCTGAATGTACTCGTTGATAAGTGGATGCTGATCCATAATGTGGGGAAAGACATGGGAACAATGGTGGATCTCTGTTCACAGGGGTGTAAGGGGGGAGGGGGCATGGGGACAGAAAAAGTGGTGGAATATGATGGTCATAATAACCCTAACTTTATGTATGACTGCAGATATGTTGTGATTCTATACAACTTACAACAAGAGAATTGATATGTTATCCTCTATCTATGAACAATGAATCAATTTGCACTGTTAACATGTAAGCCTAAGTTAAAAAAATATATATTCTTCAAGAATAAAAGTGAAATACAAACATTTCAGACAAGAATGAGGATTATTCACCAGGAAAGCCATACTAAAAGAAATATTAAAAGATGATAGGCAAAACGAAAATGACCCAAGCAGGAAATTTGAGTGATATAAAAGGAAAAGAACAATGAAATGGTAAAATATTGACTGAGGAAAAATGATTCTAATGTCTTAGAGGGTTGTTTATAAATTTAAAATACAAAGCAATACTATCATTTTGGGAGATGAATAAAGGAAATGAAATGCACTAAGGTCCTTGTATTACCAGGAAAGTTGTATAAATTCTCAAGCATATTAGACTTTGATAAAGCAAGGATATATTGTGTAATTACTAAGGAAACCACTTAAAAGTAATTAAAAAATCATAATAGAAAAGAAGGAAAATGGAATTTTAAAAACTTGGTTAATTCAAAAAACAAGAAAAGAGAAAAAATAAATCTTAAATTGGGTGGGACAAATCAAAAGCAAATAGTACAATGTAGATTTAAATATATATGCCCTAAATGCTTCAATTAAAAGATTAAAAATATTAAGACTAGATTTAAAATAATTAAATTGTACATAGGGAAACATCTAAAATATATGAATGCAGAAAGATTGAGGGCTAAATATTAGAAAATAATTTTACCATTCAGACCCTAAAAAGAACAATCAAAAAAGTGGGTGTGGCTGCATACATGTAAGAGAAGTAAATTTTAAGGCAAAAAAAAAAAAAGCATTACTGGAAATAAAAAGGGATAATTCATAATAATTAAAGTGTTAATTCAAAAGGAGGGTCAATACAAAAATTTCTAGTAGATGATTAATGGAAGATATTGAATCATGATAAACTACAAACCATTCAATAATGGACTCTTTGAAGGAAAAATAGATTCTTATTTCAAACTATACACAAAAAGAGATTTCAGATGAGATGCATAATTAAATATAAAACAAAGCTCTTGTATAAAGTATATTAATGAAATAGAAAACTATTTGTTTGTGACCTTGAAATAGAAAATCTTAAAAAAAAATAGACAAAATGCAGAATCCAGAAGGAAAAAAATAAATTTGACTAAATAAAGATTAGTAATTCTGCTTCACAAACTACACAAAACAACATGACAGAAAAGAGAAAGGGTGGGAGGACATGTTTATTGTATAGTACACATGTTTACTATTACACATGAACACACACACACACACCTCAAAGGACTATTACACAGTATATATAAAGAGCTCTAGAGAAAGAAAAAAATAGGGAAGCACACAAAAACTATAAATGGGAAGTTTATAGATACAAAAAATACAAAAGGCAAGTTTAAATAAGATATTCTAGTTCACTATTAACACAATTATTCCAAATTAAAATAATAATAATATTTTATCCTTATAGAGGTGAACATTAAAAACATCACTAATACCAAGCATCAGTGGAGGTATGAGGAAATGAAGGTTCTGCACATGGTCTAAGGGACTTACAAACTTGTGAGGCTTTGGGGGAGGACAATTTGGCAATATGTCTTAAATTTCTCAATATAGAGCCAGGCGCAGTGGTGCACACCTGTAATCCCAGCACTTTGGGAGGCTGAGACAGGAGAATCACGAGTTCGAAGCCAGCCTCAGCAAAGGCAAGGCACTAAGCAACTCAGTGAGACCCTGTCTCTACATAAAACAAAAAATAGGGCTGGGGATGTGGCTCAGGGGTCAAGTACCCCTGAGTTCAATCCCCAGTGCCAAAAAAAAAAAAAAAAAATTCTTAATACAAACATTCTTCCGTCCAAAAATTTTAACTCTAGGTCCCAAAGAAATGCTCACATATACATATGAAGGATATCCATTGCAATGTTGCTCATAATTTAAAAAGTTGAAAACTGTCTGAGTATACCCTTTGGTATAGTCATGTTATATAAATAATTGGTGTTTCTTAAAAATATTTTACTAGAACATAGGAAGAAATATCTTTTCTAATGTGTGTTAGTTACTAGGGCTACCATAACTAAATACCAAAATCGGAGTGGTTTAGAACAAATACAGTTTATTGTCTCACCATTCTGGAGGTTGGAAGTCCAAAATCAAGGTGTGGGCAGGGCTACCTGGGAAGACAGGTAGCCAGCTTCTGCTAGCCCCAGCCAGCCCTTGGTTTGTGGCAACATAACTTCAGTTCCTACTTCCATGCTAATGCTTGGCACCTTCCCTGACTCTCTTCAATCATCTTCTCTATTGCATGGGTCTGTCCATGTCCAAATTTTCCCTTTTTATAAGGACCATTCACTGGATCAGGGCCCACACTAATGAATTCAGTTTAACTTGATTATCTCTCTAATGACACTGTTAACTAAAAAGGTCACATTCTGAGGTACTGGGTATTAGAATGTCAGCATTTCCTTTTGGAGGCGCAGTTCAATCCACAACACAGAGCTATCCATTGCAGATGTATATACAAAATGGGACCCACTTTACCTGAAGGATGATTCCATTTATAATAATTTTTTTCTTTTTTTCTTTTTCTTTCCTTTTTTTTTTTTGGTACCAGGGATTGAACTCAGGGGCACTCGACCACTGAGCCACATCCCCAGCCCTATCTTGTGTTTTACATAGAGACAGGGTCTCACTGAGTAGCTTAGCGCCTCCCGTTGCTAAGGCTGGCTTTGAACTCACGATTCTCCTGTCTCAGCTTCCCAAAGTACTGAGATTACAGGCGTGTGCCACTGCGCCCAGTGTAACTTTTTTCTTTTTAACGCTGGCAGCAAACTTAGAAACATTCTAGGACCCACCAATAGCTGGTAAGTCAAATTTTGAAACAATTAACTATGCAATGGTTTAAAAAGTATGCACACATATACACACACATTTGCATTTTCAGTAAAAAAATTATCATTATAAAGAAACAGTGTGTATTCAACATGCAAAAATAAAATAGCCTGAGTAAAATATGCAAAAATAAAATTAAAATAGTGTTATAAAAGCATGCAAAAAACAAAATTGAATATACATTTCTGTGAATATCTATGTGTAGCTAAATGTACAGGCATCTGTAGACCTGAGTGGTTGGCTCTAAACTAATAACAGAGGCTACCATTAAGGAAGAGAGAGGGTGTGGGTGGTCATAGTGAAAGGGCAGGAGTTCATTATCTATATATCTGAATTATTTTTACAAGGACCAGTTTATATCTTACCTGCATGTTTTTTAAAGTAACTTTTAAAAGAACCATTCTCTTCTACACATTTTGTTTATTTTTATCCTGATTATATAATTCCTGCTAAAAGAAAGGATCATGGAGACCTCTTAAATGCATGCACTCATTTTTATTATCCAGTGGCAGAATTCAGATAGGAACTCAGATCCCGTGACCTCCTCGGTCACGATTAGTCAGGACACACCACCGCCTCGTTAACCGAGCAGTCAGAGACTGGCTTAGCTGTTCCCTTGAGGCTGGAAAAGAAAAAGACATCTATTTCAGAGCAATTTTATTTCTTCTGAGCCCAAGTCTGACATGAGTTCAGAGGCTTATTTATTTGAAAGCTTTTATACTTTTATCAGAATTCAACTTCTTGAGCTATATTGGCTAATCCCTTTAAAAGTTTTCGGAGTTAAAAGGGACTCAGATCAACAGCTCTTACTGACATTTGCTCCAAGGACTCAATAAGATAGATGCCATGATTTTTGCTCCTGTAAGAATCAAAACTGGAAAGGAAGTTCCAGGTGACTAAACCAACTGCCAGGGGACTATGCTGGCCATGGGTCTTGCAGGAAAGAAGGTACGGGATGTCTTAATTATGCTTCCAAGAAGCCTGGGGTTCCTTGGCAGGTGTGACCCAGGCTGCACGTGCTCATGCTGCTGTGGATAGTTTTGGTCTCCTGGCCTTCCTTGCAGAACACATGAAGGGAAACCATAATCATAAGGAAGAAATGCTGCCCAGGGCCCTCAGCTGTGCAATTTACCAGGCACCTGGGCCTGGGCTCTTAATGTGCTCCAGGCTGGCTTTCTGAAGGTGTTGAACAGTACAAGAGGGAAGCCCCATCTTCCCTCAAGAAAGTCAACAAGGCAATGAGCTGCTGGAGAAAAACTCTCCAGGGGCAGAACTGAACAGTGATAGTCTCACCTCAACCTTTAAAGCTAGTTTGGCTGTTGCTATTAATTTCTACACTTGCATCTTCCTGGTTTAGATTCTGCAACCGACACTTTGGACAGGAAGATGGAGTGAGATGGGACACTGCATGCAGTTTTGCTAAGAGGGTCAAAACCTGGAAAAGCGACTGGCTGACATGAAGCACCACATTATTAGTGTCTCAAACTTCAAACTCAATAGGACTATAAAGTTAACCCGTGGTGGCCCTGCTCCTTCACCCTTCCCCCTTTTGAGCACCACAGTGACCTATTTTAAAAATAATGTACAAGCTGCACACAGTAGTGCACACCTGTGATCCCAGCACTTAGGGAGGCTGAGACAGGAGAATCACGAGTTCAAAGCCAGCCTCAGCAACAGCGAGGTGCTAAGCAACTCAGTGAGACCCTGTCTCTGCATAAAACACAGAATAGGGCTGAGGATTTGGCTCAGGGGTCGAGTACCCCTGAGTTCAATCCCCATAACAAAAATAAAAAATAAAAATAATGTACAAATGCCTGGGCAATTCAATTGCTCCAGACAGGAAAAGTCTACTGGTGGAAAATAAAACAGTATAGTAGGCCAAGGGCTAGGGATTCAGGTGACCTTAAGGCAATAATAAAAGCAAGCTGACAGTCTGAGGAGTATGCTGGGGAATTATCATGACAGTATTGAGGCTATTGTGGTATTTTTTAAAAAGAGATATTCTGCTGTCTTGACCACCAAGAACTGGTCTGATGTAAAGGCAGGTGCCTATCTTCAGAAGCATCCACTTAGGTATTCTGAAAATAATACTGAGACTTCAGATCTCTGGTTGCATGGAACAGCAGCGATGCTGGTCCTTCCTTTCTCCAAATGAAATGTTCTCAGATCTTTATCAGATTCAGCCACTGGGAGGAGGAGAACCAGCCCAGGGCCTGGCGTGGACAGCCTAAAGGAAGGGATGACCTTTGTTCCCAACATTGCTCTGCTTTGAATTTTCTGTGAAACCTTGAACAAGTCATTTCATCTTTGGGGGCCTCAAAATAAGAGGGTCAGCAAGATGATATCTAAATTTCCCCTTTAGCTTGAACGTTTTCTGGTTCTAATCTGAATCAAGATCCTGAGAAGCTGAAAGTCAGTGAGCAATACTTTCCACACACAGAGACGCTCACCGATTCCACACCGCAGACTCAGGGCCACCTGGGCACCCCTCCCTTTTCCTTTTAGGCCTCCTCTCCCTTACTGTGGTTCCCCACAGCCCAGGCAACCACCATCCTCCTGATGCCCAGAGACCCCACAGTGTTCTCACCTGGAGACAGACAAGTAAATAGACTGTTGGCTCTTAGAAATAATAGCCTACCACCTTTTCAATTGCCTTCACTATATCCAAAATAATGCCTCATTCATCATTGGTTTTTAGTAAGAGTTAGCTATGTGAATGTGTTGAATGATCATCAGTGTTAATACTTGCTTTGTATTTCAGACTCTACAAAGTACTTAGACGCTCCATTCTATTACTACAAAAGCCCTCTGAAATTGCTTATTAATAAACTTATCTAACAGGTAAGGGAACAGAGGTGCAGGGGGATAGAGACTTACCTAAAATCACACTGGAAAATTGTCAGGTGGACACCTAAGTCCAGACCTCTTAACCTTAGATCCTGCTTCACTTCTGATTATAGAATTCCATCTGCATCTGTTCATCAATGGCCAAACCTGTTATTTGTAGAGTTCCAAATGGACTCCCCAAGTTCAGGGCCACACCTGGCTTCCTGGTTTTCTGGCCACCACTCCTACCCCTTCCCACAGTGCACTGGTGCCTAGACTCCATCTTGCCAGTAGAAATGAGGACTTTCCCTTGAGCCCAGGCAAAGGCGTTAGAGAAAGGATTGGTGTTTCTTTTCAGAAGACATGGAATGAGACTTTGGCTATTCTGACAGACTCTTCACTATTTCTGCACATGCTGGAAAATGAAGCAAAAGCAATTCTGGTGTATAAGATAGGAAGCAGAGGGAGCGTTACCAAGGGTCTGCCCAGCTCCCACACAGTAGGACTGCATTTGGAGTGGAGGAAGAAGGCACAAACCACCATCCAGGGAGGGAGAGTCTATTGCCCATCAAAAACAAAAACAAAAAAACTGCTGGTGGAGATGTCAGCCTGGAAGGCATCTTCCTCCAAAATATCCATCAAGGACCTCATAAAAGAGACCTTTAGCTGGGGAAGTGGCATACACCTATAATCCCAGCAGCTCAGGAGGCTGAAGCAGGAGGATCACAAGTTCAAAGCCAGCCTCAGCAATTTAGTGAGACCCTGTCTCAAAATTAAATAAATAAATAAAAAGGGCTGGGTGTGTGCTCAATGGGTTCAATCCCTGGTACTGCGGAGGGGAGGGGGAATGAGTCTTCAGCTTTAATCTTCTACCAGACCCAGAAATGCCAGAATCCACTCAAGACAGTCCAAACAAAGGAAGGCTATTCCAAGCACTTCTTTTCACCTTACTTCTCCCAACTTGGGGGAAGGGATTGGAGGATAGAAGCCATGGTTATTCAATACAAAAGAATGCTGAAGCATGGGAGAATAAGAGCTTGAGGAGACCGACCACTTCTCTTTCCCACCCAAGCAGCCAGTGCATCTTACCTGGACCAGACAGGGGAGAAGATTTCCTTGAAAAGGATCTTGGATTATTCCAGGGAACTAGAGACATGTTGCTGAATGAAACTTGAGGGAGGAGTGCAAGGACATTTTTAATGCTGCCAGAAAAGACATGGGACCTTTGAGATCTCAGACAAAGGTTGGAAGAACTGGGCCCCCTGGAGCAAGTTTGAACAGAGAGTAGGAAAAAATAGTAAAGGTGCTTTGTTTTGTTTGCCCTAGGAATTGCACTTGATTACACACACACACATATTGGAGCCAAGATCATGTTGCTCTTGGTGTCACAGTGATACCGCCAGTTACCGGTGACGAGTTCTGCTTCTTCACAAGTTGAAGTATAACATTAGAGAAGTAGCCAAGGCAAGCGTATAATGCAGGGTTTATTTTAAAAGGGGTAACATAGACTTCTCCCAGGAGGGAGAAGGGGGCCATAGCTGGTGTCCTGGTATCCCTAGAAGTGAGGAATGTTCTGCCTTTTTGTACGGCCTAGGCTTCCTTTGTTCTCCTGCTCTCTTCCCCTTATGTCTCTCCTTCTTGTGTACGTGACTAGGCCCAGGAGATGCTGAGTGAGATGGCCAAAAGGCGAAAAGCAGATAGACAATGTGGAGTGATCAAGGCAGGAAGGGGTGTAATTAACCACTCCCTGTAGGAAGGGACAATCCTTGGGACAGGTTACCTTAGCAATAGGTTGGAACAGGGCCAGGTTATCTTGATAAGGGTGGAGGAAGGGCTCTGAAAGCATTAACATATCAATCCCTCTCCAACTTCTCATACCTAAATTGGCCTCCTTGATCCACCTGAATTGATTTACCTCTCTACACTGACTCCCTATTTGATTCTGGTATCAACAGCATCCGTGAGAGATTTCTTGTGCAGAGGGGACTGTGCCTTCATTACCTACCCCACTACCCTTGCAGATACTCCACAATAAAATGTTGGCCGAATGGTGAAGGAATTGAACTGTGGGTGGGTTTCTTGCTGTCTAGGTGTGGGGCTGATGTTAGCAAAGCCCTGGAAGTAAGTGCTTTGTTCAATAGGTACTATGGTGAATGACTGAATTTTGATATTAGATTCTCATTCTCATTCCCCTCCTCCCCCCCCCCCCCCCCCCCCCCCCCCCGTCTCTCTCTTAGGGAATTCTAGGCAGAGAGAGCAACCAGTTGACCAAGAAAGAATGCATCAGGCAGAAGCCACCAGGCAGGAAGAAGGATGAATAACAGAAGCCAAGAGATAGGGAGCAGTCATAGGAGCAGTGACAGAGGGTAGTCCTGTCACCATTAGGTGAGCTACTCAAGTTGGACCTAGAACCAGACACTGTTGGAGCACCTACAGTTATTCTAACATCCTAGAGTCACTGAGGGGTCCTCCAAGCTACTTGAGTGTTTGTAGCTAGAATCTATCCTCTGTCAGTCCCCTGAGTCACCAGATGCACTCAGGAGCCATCTCAACAGGGTGGGAGCAGCAGCCCCAAACCAGAAGGCAGGCCAGGGAGTGAAGTCCCTGGAGGCTCCTGTTCTCTCGATGATATCCATGCAATATCCACGAGGGTTAGCAAGGAGGTGGGATTCCTAACTGTATGCTGAGCAAGCCCTGAGGTGTATCTTTAGGGTTCTAGGATGTGTGTGTGTGTGTGTGTGTGTGTGTAGGAGAGAGATTCATTGAACTATTACAAAATGCAGCACAAGCTCTTACTGTCAGACCGGCTGACTCATTTTTTCCTACATGATGTATATTCTTGTCCCACAACTTTTACTCATTCTCTCCTAGCAGCCGGAAAGGTCCTGCACCTCTGGTAAACAACCCTAAAGCCAACCTACTCCCCAAGGCCCAGATGAAGGTCCACCCTCCTACACAAGGACTTGGCTGACTTTGCCGAGTGATTACGGTCAGGGATGCTTCTCTCCTCAGTTTGTCCTTTAAAATGGCAGTAGTTGGCCAGTTGTGGTGACACACACACATGTAATCCCAGCAGCTTGGAAGGCCTGAGTCAGGAGAATTGCAAGTTCAAAATCAGCCACAACAACTTAGTGAGGCCCTAAACAAATTAGCGAGTCCCTGTCTCAAAATAAAACTCTTTTTTTTTTTTTTTTAAATAAAAGGGCTGCAGATGTGGCTCAATGCTGTATGGTGATATTAAAGCCTTTGCCAAGAGTCTGGTGTCACATTTTAAAAGTGATCTCAGATGACTGAAAGATAAAGGGAGAATAAATTATGCCATGTCAGAACAGTCAAAAGAATTGAAGACATATGGATTAGAAAAAAGAAGACATCACAAAGAAGAAAAAAACCCTATGGTCACTGTGGTCAAAAATAATTGAAGGTCACTGTTTTCTGAAAGAGATTCTCGTTGTTTCAGTCAGCTTGAAGTTAGGGACAACAGCTCTAACACAAATAAAAATTAAATAAATTGCAAGTAAGAAAGATGTGTGAATTGTATCTTGATTAAAATAGAAAGATTCTTCTAGCTTTTATGTTGTCCAAGGGAATAAAGAAGCATAGTGCATTGGTGGTAGGATCAGTGACAATTTTTTCATCTATTTCTTTCCCAACCCCACTTAATTTTTTAAGAAAGATATATTATTTAAAAGGACAGAGAGAACAAGAAAGGAGGTAAGAGAGAGAGAAGATAGGTTAACAACATTTTGGAAGCTGGAAAGCAGTTGAAGAAGACTTGGCACATTAGAGAGAGAAAATGTCTAAGCCTAGGGTCTGTGTGTTCCACAGAGGTTCAGAAAGGAACAGAAATTTGAGCTATGGAAAAGATCATAGAAGGTAACAGTGTAAGGTCAAGTGAAAGATGGCTATAAGAGTTCTGACTCTTCAGAGGCTGCAGTTAGGCCTCCAGATGCTCTCCATTCAGCCAACGCATTGCTCTGATGGCAGAAATGTTCTCTTTGATAAGGCTTCAGAGCTAGCAGAAGACTAGAAATTTACTCCCTAGAAAAGACGACCTTGTAAAGATCTGGAATCCAGGGACCCTCAGCAGAGCATGAGGATAAGGCAAGATTAAATCATCTACATGTTGACCAAGAGACTTTCTCCACTACTCTTTTTCTGTCACATGATTCCTAGAATAATTCTTTTCACTGTGGCTAAAAATTATAAACTTTCTAAGTAAACCTATAAGCCCAAGAGAAAAGTTCTGGTGGGTCCAGCTATGTAGGGAATTTCCTGAGAAATTCTAGGTTTCTCTTTGCCCTTCAGTGAGTCCCACTAACATACAAGCCTACCCCCAAGCAATCAAAATTCCCAATCAGAATTTTAATGTCTCTCTAAAATATACAGATAATTAAGAATTGTCAAGCACTTGAAGAAAAGCTACAAACCAAAAGACAGAAGCCAAAATAATGAGAAAAAAACTGAGAGGAAACAAAAGCAACTGAGAAAATATGTAGAATAGGGAAAAAACTGAAAATAATAACAGTAGCAATAATCATTATCTTCCAAGAGAAAAAGGACTATTAACATCCATATCACATTCATGAAAAAGACCCAGTGCTATAAAAATTCAGAGAGCATGCAAAGAAATAAAAAGTATTTCAGAAATTTAAAAAATTCATAATTGAAATTTAAAAACTAAATACTTTGGAAAACTAACTTCCTCAAAAATAGATCAAACAGAGAGCTAGAAAATGTTAGAAAATTAAGGTTTTATTTCCATGTTTCAACATCCAAGTAATAGAGACAATGATAACAAAGAGAGGAAACAAAAAGATCAAAGAGGAAGAGGTCATGAAAGAAAGAATTCAAGAAAAAATCAAAAAGGAAGAAGTCATGAAAGAAATAGTGCAAGAAAAATTCCCAGAACTGAAATACACAGGCTTCCAATGTGAACAGATTATTCTGGTACCCGGTAAAATTAATGGAAAAGAAAACCCCACCAAAGCTTATAATAAAGAAATTTCAGAATACTGGTGAAAAAAGAGAGAAAGAGTTTTATTTTAAAAACCTCCCATAGAAAACTGGAGACTATCATGTTAAGTGAAATAAGCCAATCCCCAAAATCCAAAGGGTAAAAATTCTCCCTGATATGTGGATGCTAACACATAGTAATGGGGGTGGAGGTTGGGTAGGGAAGAATAGAAGTACTTTGGATTAGACAAAGGGGAAGGAAGGGGAAGGAGCAGAAATGGGAATGGGAAAGAT
This sequence comes from Geosciurus inauris, assembly GCA_004024805.1. Taxonomy (NCBI): domain Eukaryota; kingdom Metazoa; phylum Chordata; class Mammalia; order Rodentia; family Sciuridae; genus Geosciurus; species Geosciurus inauris. Next base: position 104,254 of record PVHX01004998.1, on the reverse strand, counting down.
AGTAGAATGAATCAGACATAACTTTCCTATATTCATATATGAATACATGACCAGTGTGACTCCGTATCATGTATAACCACAAGAATGGGAAATTATACTCCATGTATGTATATTTCAAAATACATTATACTGTCATGAATCACTAAAAAGAAAAAAATTTAATTAAAAATAAAAACCTCCCACAAAGAACAAGAAGTCATCACAATGAATAAGGGATCAGAATGTATCACCTGACTTATTCATTATAACATCAAAAGCTGTAAGACAATGGAATGATGCCTTCAAAACTCTAAGAGAAAATAAATACAAATATAACATTTTATATTCAAGAGTTAGAAGAGGAGATCTAAGATGCTGTGTTCCTAGTCTCTCTGGGACCAGGGATTAAAGCAGGGGAAACAGTGTTTCTCTGCAAGTTATTAGAGGACCCATGACAGCTGCCTCCATGCAGGAATTCCAGCAGAAATTCCAGTCGCGCCGCGCAGGTCACCAGGCCCCAGCATTTGCCCAGGACCCCAGCCACTTGCCTGTGCAGGACTCTGGCCAATCGCCTGTGTAGGACCTGCTCCGGCACAGGACCCCTGGCTCCAGTGCCCACACACCACGCAGGACCTCGAGTCCCCCACCCACACAAGACCCCTAGCCATTGCTCCCATGCAGGACCCCTGGCTGCTGCTCCTGTGTGGACCTCCATCTATCAGCATGGAACTCCCCCATTTGCCTACACCTAGGGACACTGGACAGGATCTGGAGACAATCTTCTACTTCCGCACAGCACCCACAGAGCTGCATCTCTGAACACATTGCCCAATGCCACCGCCCAGCCCGGCCCTACACCCCATCTCTGAAAGCAGATGCCTTCATTGTGGGACTCCTTCGTGGCCATCTTGGACATGAGCAGGGAGATACTAGTAAACAACAGACAACCCCACCTATATTCAAGAGTTAGGATATAATAAAGACATTTTTGGACAAGCAGTTTATCAAAACAGTTGTCTCCCAAGCACTCTTTATTGAGAGGATATATTTCACCAAAGAAAGATGGAGAGCAGGAAAGTTCTGCCAGGGGAAGGAACTTGAGCAAGAAATACAAAGACACAGGAACCTGGAAACAAGATCCAACTGAAAAGTGAAAGAAACAAAGGACGTTCACAGGATGATCAAGAAAAGCTGCTGCAAGTGGTGCAGTAGTAGTAAGCCTACAGAGAAACGAATGCAGAACAGCAGAGTGACGGGGCTACAAGAAGGTTCTCCCTGAGAAGGAAAAACCAGATGTACAGATTGGAATGTCTGGGGTGTTTAAGCGTATTAAGATTTCAGTTCTGTCAGAGATGTAAGGACAAACGATACGCAGAAACTCAAGTATATTAATCAGTGAAGTACTTATTAATTATAAATACAATACAAATCTGTTCAAAATGCAAAGGTAATCATAATACATCAAGTAGATCCACTGTGAATAATATTCATATGACAATTATGTAAATGCAAAATTAATGAAACTGAGAGTCATAACCTAATTGGAAGAAGACAGAGAAAGTGTGGGGGGCGGTGGGGTGGGTATGTGAACAGGGAGTACATAAAATAAACCCACATCTTGCTCATCAGGAATCCAAAAGGTAATCTCAAAATTGAAAGAGTAGCACACAAAATCTATATGTAATATATTAAGGGAAAAAAGGAGTTTTTAAATTATGTGCATTCATTGCTTTAAACAGCTATCTAACATACAGATGTATACACACATACACATATGTAGACATATATTGATAGGCAGGTTAGACAATAGATATAAAGATAAACAGATAATATAGACTAGGTAAATAGAAAACAGAAGATAGATGTGATAGATTTGATGAGTGGATGGATAGATGGATGGATAAATGGATGAACTGATGGATGGGTGGGTGGATGGATGGGTGGATGGATGGATGGATGGATGGATGAATTGGTGGATGGATGGATGGAGTGAGTCTAAGCCAAGCACCAGAAAAAAGTAATAAGACAAGCATCGATGGATCAAGAAACTCTGGGCATTCACCCTAGAATCAGGTGAATCGCATGCATTCTAAATGTTACACCACTTAATTACCTCCACTCAGATCTTAGATTATCAAAATAAAATCCACAGGGAAGAGAATTTATCTGCAGATACATGTAATAATCACCACACAGTTGCTGTTTTTTAAATTTTGTTCTGGTTTGGTTTTTTCCAGTGCTGCAAATTTTGAGAAGCTTTGGATGTCCAACCAAAAATAGAAATCTGAAAAACAAATGGAAAATCTAAGTTCCCCAAAGCCTACTCAAAGAGGCTTACTCAATTTCAGTATTTCAAAACACTTGTAGGTGACATCGACCGGACAGAAACTGGAAGCTACCTTGCTTTGAAAGGCCCCCTGTGGCAGTTTTCCTCCTCAGCCTCCTCCCTTCTTACTCCTGGGGAGGAAACACCCATCTTGTTGCCATGGAAGTTGAACTTTTAAGGGTTTCCTCTGCGATGTCATTTGTTATATGGTAAGGTGGAGACCTCTAGCGTCCCAAAAGTATATTCCCTATAAGAATGAATTACAAGGGTTGTGGTGAATGACGGTGAATTGATCAAGAAGAAAAAAAGTTGATTCTGCTAGCTGAGTCTGGTTCTAAAGTGCCCAGACCCCCAAGGGGAATAAAATTAAGACTCTTTTGTGTTTTGCACACATTGTATGTCTGGTCAACCATATCAGGAATCCGCAGTGCTACATTGTGGTGAATATTTGACTCCCACCCAAGGCTTATTTGCCAAATAGTCTGTAAACTGATACAGTTCTTTTTCAAAAGAGAAAAACATTGGAATTAATTGTCAGCAACAAAACTCCATCCATAACTTGGCCCAGCCAATCCCAGAATAATACATGGACACATACAGGTCCAGGATGCTCAGCTTAAAGGGCATTTCATGAGTGGTAGAAAGCCAAATTCTGACCACTGGTATACGGTGTAATCTGTTACTTTCCCCTTTGCCGTGAATTTGTCCTCATGTTTTCACCAATCTATATCAGGACGCTCCTAACCTGAAGTTCACAAATGAGCTGAGATGTCCTGCAGATTTTCAGTGAATGTGTGTGTATATATATTGTTGGGCTTAAGATTTTGTTTGTTTGTTTTTTTGTTTTCCTAGGTTTAAGAAATTCATCCAGGCATGGTGGCACATGCCTGTAATCCCAGTGATTCCGGAGGCTGAGGCAGGAGGATTGCAAGTTCAAGACCAGCCTGGGCAACTCAGCTAGACCTTGTCTCAAAATAAAAAATAAAAAGGGGTGGGGAATGTAGCTCAGTGATAAAATGCCCCCGGACTCAGAGAGAGGGAGAGGAGGAAGGGTGGGGGGGAATCCAGTGATGATTTGGATAGTTTTCATGTTTCTTAGGGCTTGTGCCCATTGTTTTTATCAGATCCATGGGTTTACAGTTTTCTTCCTACTTGGAAAGTCAGGGGCCATTATTTCTTTAACTCGTTACCCATCCCTCCCCCTTTGATCTCCAATTGCCTGTGTTTGAGGTCAGGCCAGGGTTCAGTGATGTTTGGGGGTTTCTTGTTATCTCCTTTTCACTTGCTTTTCCTTCCTCACTTTTGTCTTGGAGTTTTGCCTCCGATAGTCCCCACTGCCATGTTTTCGGGGTAGGGATCCTTTCTCCTGCAATATCTAATCTGCTCTTCATCCCAGCAGTGTATTGTTCAACTCGGACATTTGTTCTCACCTCTAGAAGTTCCATGTTAAAGTATGTTTCATGTCTATACTCGTCATGTTCAGTCTTTCTAATAGCACTTCAAATCCATGAAATGTATTTACAATAACACATTTAGTATCCTTGTCTATTAATTATTTGTGTCATTTGAGGGTCAGCTTGATTAATTCATTTTTTTTCCCCTCACTAAGGAATTCAAGTTCCTGGTAATGTTTGCTTTTTCTTCTTCTTCTTCTTTCTTTCTTTCTTTTTTTTTTTTCAGTTGTAAATGGACACAATACCTTTATTTTATTTATTTATTTTTTACATAGTGCTGAGGATCACACCTAGTGCCATTCACGTTGCAAATTGCGTGCTACCACTGAGCTACAACCCCAGCCTCCTGCTAATGTTTTATTGGATGTCAGACTTCACTGATTTTTCTTTGTTAGGTGCATTTCATATTTTTAAAAATGCAAAATAAGCTTTTTTCTGTGCTGTGGTAAAGTTTCTTGGAAACTGATCCTTTCAGATCTTATTTTAAGCTTTGTTGGACAGGACCAGAGAAATGTTTAGTCTACAGGTAAGTTCTCCCCACTACTCAGAATCCTCTGCAGATCTCCGAAGTTTTCTCTCTGTGCATCCCTCTACTCTCTGGCACAGTCCTGTGAGCTCTGGATGCCTGGATGCTCTGGATCCCCACCTCTACCTCCTCAACTCAGGGAGGCTTCTGGAGTTCCTTCTCCACTTGCCATGACCTCCTAACTTTCTCCAGATAAAGCCATGCGATCCTAGGGCTCTCTTCATCATCTTCTCATCACACGGGGACACTGAGATCCTTTCTGACATTGTGTCCAGCGTTCCAAGAGCAATTATTTCATTTATTTTGTTGGTTTTGAGTTGCTTCTGGGAGGAAGGTAAATCTAGTCCTTTCTTCTTAGCCAAATCTATAAGAATCAAATTTTTCTAACATTTTCATTTAGGTATTTAATCCAGTGTTTCTAGTGTGTGGAGGGGGTCATGGATTTTTATTTTCTCATGTCTCTATCTACCTGAGGATTAAAAATATTTCTGTTGAAGAATGGACCACTGCAGAAGGACTGGGGGATTTCAGGGAAAGTGACTTACTGATGACACTAAGAAGAAGTTTGAATATTTATATTTCCTTTGTTTTTTAAAGTAAGCCTAGCCTTTTTAAAGTGTATGAAACACATAAAAATTTGTAACCGTTTTACAGGAAACTAGGATACCTGGATTTACTCACAAATAACTGTGGAAAACAGTAACTAGCTCAGGAATTTTGATAAAACCAGATTATGCCTAGCAATGTTGTTAAGAGACCCATAACTTTAGTCACATTCAATTCATTTACACTCTACCAGTGTGTAGCATTTACTGGTTAGGATGCTCTGAACCAATCCGGAATTTTTAAAATACATGGTATAACGTAGGAATCTAACCTTATCGATTTTTCTAATGGATAACCTAGTGACTCAGTACTTCTTATTGAATGGGTACTTTGTCCCTTCCCCACTGACTTAAAATTATATCTTTGTCACATATTATTTTATCACACATTATCTTTAAATATTATCTATTATGATCTGTTCAGCTATTTATTCTGCAATGTTTCTCAACAGGAACTGCTGACATTTGGGAAAGGATCATTCCTTGCTGGGTGAAGTCCTAAACTCATTGTAAGACATTGGGCTTCCCTGGTTCTCAAGCATCAAACATCAACACTGCTCACCACCACCACCCCAGGGTCCTCTCCCCCCAACCCCAGGCTATTTTAAAAACCAAAATGTCCCTATGCATTTCTGAACACCACTGCTACTTAAAGCCCTGGGTTGTGAAGATGTCTGGAGTCAAACTTAGCAGCTGCTGACCTAGAAAGGAAGCTCCACGCTCTGCCCTAAATTTTCTCCTGGGAAGCAGCAGTCATTAAAGTAAAACGTATTTTCTCATCAGCTTCACTCAGCCAGTGTGACGACTGTTCCAAACTGAAAACCAGCTGTGATCACTAGCACTTGCAATTCAAACACAGGGGCTTTGTTTATTTAATTTCAGGATTTACATCCTTTAAAAGCACCTATCCTGCCAAAGAAGTAACACTTGAAGTGATCCCATAAATGTCCCTTAATTTGTAGAACAAATTGCAAATCATCTCAAAAATCAACCAAGAGATCATCAGAGCAAAGCCGAAAATAAGAAAGGCCTGAGAACACCTGGGAAGTAACACAGCAGCTCACCCAGTGAAACCAAACACTTCTTGTCAGTGATAAGTAATGACTATTGATTGCAGCAGCAAGTACATTAAGACATCTGCTGAGCAGTAAGTACACAAGAAGTGTGAAAGGGCTGGCTTACACCCTGTCCTGCAGCCTTTTCCCATGGTTTATGAGTTTCTACCAGACTTCTTTTAATAGGGGTCAGTGCAAAGTTAAACAAGCCCTGTTAAATTCTGTAGTTGTCATGGCACCGACCAGCTTTTGAATACATCTCCTCAAAGGCATAATGAACTATCTTTTCTGTTATAAGACCTATACTTTTGTCGTATGAAAAACTGCATGCACAGAGACTTAATCCTGGTAGGTTGCCTTTTATTCTAGCTGTGTTCCCCTTCCATGAAAATGATAGCTTTCTAGTATTTCAACATTTATGCTAAAATAACTTCTCCAAGCTATAATACACCTTTCTGTAGAGTTACCGGCATTTAACCTCAATGGAGCAGAGTAGATTACTGTTATCAAATTGTATGTTTCAAAGTTATTTCAGGAAAAGCTGAAATGAAATTCTAATTAGAAATCCCAGAAAGCATCTATAAAATGAAAAAGAAAGAAATACTTCAACGTGTAGGAAAGAAGCGTCATCTCCTGTTTTATGAGGTTGCCAGGAGGAGCATCCATCTGGATTTAGCTCTTCCTTCCATAGTCCTCTTTGGGCCAGCAAACACTAGATAATGAAAAATGTCCTCAGCCATTTGAACTTTCATAGGAAACTTCCTTTCATCTTTCTTCAGTACTAAGAAAATGAAAATCCCAGTGAAATATCCTAGGCATCCATGAAAGGGAAAAATCGGAAGGTAGATAAGGAAGTGAAGCTGCAGGAACTTCACAAACCAGCTGCTGATAAAAGTATAAATTGGAACAATCACTTTGTAAAGCAGTTTGGCACTGACTAGTGAAATTGAACCTGAACATATCCTACAACTCCACCATTCCACTTGTGGAGAAATTCTAGTTCAAGTTATTACTAGGAGGCAACGTAAGAGCACATCCTATGGTGTTCATGACTGGAAGAACCCATGAATAGTGCAAAAACCCTCAAACATTTGAATGTGGATAGACAGCATCAGCTGACGAATTAATAGACAGCAGCTACTAGCATCTCCAAAAGGAGGACAACCGGGTTTTGTCTCACAGAAAAAAAAAGTCAGATATTGTATATAAAATAGTCTTGCCAAAAAAAAAAAAAATCCATCAAATCTGAGTTTGGTCAAATTTGTACATTAAAGAAATATTTATAAAAAATGCAGGACACAGAATAATGTGTCAAAGCTCACCCTGGAAATACAAACAGCAGAACTCAGACTGGGCAATTCTATAAAACACATGTTTTCTCCAATAAATAAACTGTAAGGAAAGTAGAAAGAAACAAAACTATTAGTTTATGACAACCTAAAAGACATATCAATTAATCACAGTATATGGACAGTATCTGGATCCTGATTCCAAAATCTATTAAAAAATACAAACAAGACCATTGGATATTTGAACACTGACAGAAGATACAATGATATTAAGAATTAGTGTTAATTCTCTTATTGGGATAATGATATGCTCACATTTTATAAAACACTTTGTTAGAGAAGTTCAGTGATACATACATTGTTTTTTATTTATCTGGAAATACACAGAAGGTTTTCATATATGGAACAACATGATGTGGGATTTGCTTCAAAACAGCCCTGGGGAGACTGAATAGGGTGGCCATATAGGTCAAACAAGTGATCGTGTCAAGTGATTTGTTAAGAGGGAGAGAAGGAGGCAAAGAAGGGCAACAATATCAAAGAAAATCTGTGAGATGGGCAATCAAGGGAAGTTTCTCCACATTCAGACAGACACTCATCCACCAGAGTTAAGAGTTGAGGATGGCTGACCTGGTTAATGGGTACATGAAGAGTCATTGTACTAGTCTTGTCTGTTTATGGTTGCATTTCTTCATAGTAAAAGTTGCCTAAATAGATGATTATGTCTAATATATTCAACCGGCGAGATATAAATCCAATCATTCAAATGAATGATGTATAGTTTATATAGCAATATGATCAAATCTAAAAGACATAAAGTTGAATAAAAGAACTGTCCAAGGTGGGGGCTGGGGTTAGGCGCAGTGGTAGCGTGCTCGCCTAGCACGCGGGAGGCACTGGGTTCGATCCTCAGCACCACATAAAAATAGAAAATAAAGATATTGTGTCCACCTACAACTAAAAAATAAATATTTGAAAAAAAAAACTGTCCAAGGTGAACAGATACACTTTGGTTACATATATGTTAAGTTCATAAAAGTTTTTAAAAAACAAAAATGTATTTAAAAAGCATAAAGTAAAAGAACTAAATTAAGATCAATTCAGATAGTGTGACCTCTGGGAGAGGGCAGGGGTTGAGGCTGGGAAGGAGCACATGGGACTTGGGAGGTACATTCTACTTACTGGCCTTTTTGGTAGATTTCATAGATATTCACTTTTTTATTATTCTTTAAATTGCACATCTGCCTTTTCATATACATATGTATATACACACACACACATATATATACACACACATATATGTGCACTTTTATATATATACTATATTTAAAATATTTTTTTAGTTGTTGATGGATCTTTATTTTATTCATTTATTATTTATATGTGGTGCTGAGGATCAAACCCATTGTCTCACACATGCAAGGCAAGCACTCTACCACTGAGAGCCCCAGCCCCTATACTATACTTTTATATATTTTTATATATATTATAATATTTCCAAAAATATTTAAAGAAAACAAATAGGTCACCACCAACACAACACCAAGGCTATGAACCAATAACCATGAGTTTCCCGGGAACAAGATGTGAGATTTGCTTAATGTAAATCAGCCTCCTAAAAACAAGCATCCTTAGATTTCTTCTTAACATTTTACAATTTATATCTTAGGAACAATCTTCATGGAAGGAGTCACTACAGAACACAGACTGTTATTGATTCCTGAGAGTCCATTTTTCAAGTGCCAGAAGGAATTGTAATTGCTTTTGACAGAAATATCTGTAAGTTGTTTTGTGCAGTTGAATTAACATTACATTTGTCTTCCTCATTCAGGATAAGCATCAATTAAGATGCTGTCAAAGGAATCATAAGTTAGATTTACACTGAGGATCGTGGACTGAAAACTTCATTACTACCTTCTAAGTTGTCCTCAAATTCACTTAAATAAAAAAAGAAAAAAAAAAGAAATCCCTTGTTTATGTGTGAAATTTTGAATATAAATTTATTCAACAAGAACATACTGAGTGCCATGGTGTTAAATTGCCCATCTGAGCCGGGCACGGTGGCACATGCCTGTAATCCCAGCACTTTGGGAGGCTGAGACAGGAGAATCTCCAGTTCAAAGCCAGCCTCAGTGATGGCGAGGTGCTAAGCAACTCAGTGAGACCCTGTCTCTAAATAAAACACAGAATAGGGCTGCGGATGTGGCTCAGTGGTTGAGTACCCCTGAGTTCAATCCCCAGTACTAAAAAAAAAAAATTTTTTAATTACCCATTTGTTCTTCAATTTTTTTTCTCTCTTATACCTGGGCCCCCCAGCAGGACTGTATTCTGTAGTCTCCTTGCAGTTAGGTGAGTCCATGTGCCAAAGGTCTAGCCAACAAAATGCAAGAGAAAATAAGGTGACCAAAGCTCCCAAGAAGTCCTTCTTTCTTCTTTCTCTCCCTCCCTCTCCCTCCCTCCCTCTCTCCCCCCTCCACCCCCAACTGGAAATGCAAATCCATGGATACTAAGGAAGACACACATTGACTAGGAAATGACTGTATCCACCTGATTCCCTGGAGAACATGTAGAGCAGAGCCCTCCACCTACCCAGTGATGACCTTCCATTCAAGAACATTCATTTTGGACTTAACATGAGTGCAAAGTGAAGTGTCATTGTGTTGGCTCTGAGTCAGGGTTCTTCTCTTACTACAGCCAGCACTGGGCCTAGATTGAGGTACTATGCTGGAGACAGACCAGAAACAAAGCCAACACGAGTCTCTGTCCTCAGGGAGCTTATACTCTGGTGCAAGTCAACAAGCAATTGAGTGCATATCAGTGATCCTGTTAAGTGATTTGTTTGGAAGAGGGGGAGGAGGAGGAGTGGAAGGAAGGAGGAAACAGAGGAGGACAACAGCATCAGGAATGACTCCCACATTTTTGGCACAAGATGAGTTTGGATGAGTTTACTCAATAGAGAGCAAAGAGGTAAAGAAAGCTAAGCAAAATTTCCACTTTCTATATGTCATGTTCAAGACATCCCTGAGATGCAGGTGGTGATGGTCATCGATCATATATGATCCCGGAGATTAGAAAAAAGTCTTAGCATGTGGGTCATATTCAAAGTCATGAGAAAGCATAAATTTACCTGTAGAGAAAGAGTTAGAAGAGGACCCAAGACCAAGTACAGATTACAGAATTTGGAGGTAAAACACACACACACACTCTAACACACACACACTAATCAAAGAGGGACAAGGAAAATCTGGAACATGTAATAGTGAAAAGAAAGGAAATTCTCAAGAAGATACAGTCTGTGATATCCTTTGCTGATGAGTGAGCTGAGAAGCTAAGAACTGAAAAGTGACTGTTTCATTTAACATCTTTGAAGTTACTGGTAACAGATCAGAGCAGTTTTCTGGAGAGATGGAGATGGAAACCAGATTGGACCAGGTAAAGCATTAAAGGGACACAGGAGAATAACACCTGTCTAGGCAGAAGCTTCAAGATGCTTGGGTGTTTCTCTTTGAAAAAATGCAATCTCTGTTCACACTTTAACATGTGTATTTCTCACTCTGTTCCTGATGGAAATCCCTCCAAGTCATTTGGTAAATTTCTACTTTATTTATTTTCATGGCTGTATAACAACCCATGGCTAATAATCGTAATCTTTCTACCATTCCCTCAGTGATAGGCATTCATTCAGGTTGTTTCCAGGTCTTGACTGCTACCAACAATGTAGCAATAAAGCAAATAAATATATTTGCTTTCATTTTCATAAGACAGATGTTTGGGGGAGGAATTGCTGAGTTGAGTATCCATTGCTACACTGATTGATAAAAGGGCACTTTGCAATTCCAATAGTGGTGATTGAGAGAACGTGTTCCCAAAGCAATATAGCTCTTCATTTTCACCAGTCTGATGGGTATAGCATGGCATCTCACTGCTGCTGGTACAGTCTACATTTCTCTCTTTGCTGGTAAACTGCAACCTCTCTGTGTATTTCTTGCCTATTTGTATTTGATCTACAATATGTTTCTAATAAAGCTATTGGTCCACTTTTCTGTTGGGTCGTACTATTTATTCTGTTTTGCTTGCATGCATTTGTAAGTTTTAGGTTTATGCAATCTTCTGTCAAGCAAAAGCTTAAATTTTATGCATCAAATATGGCTTTTATCCAAACTCAGAAAGTCAAGGTCATATATTTTCTCTCATATGTGGAAACTAGAAAGGAAAAGGGGGAAAAAAGGTCAGGGGAGATCTATGGGAATCAAAGGGAGATCAGTAGAGGAAAGGAAAAGGACCGGAGGAAGGAAGAGGAGAAAGGAAAATACTGGGGGATGGCAAAGGCCAAATTGTAATGTGTACACATAAGATTCTATAACAATAAATCCCACCATTATGTACAACTATGATGCACTAATAAAAAATAAGGAGAAAAAGAAGTATGGCTTTTGTTGTTTTATAAGCTCTAGGATTCCAGTTTGAGTTAGCAAAACTACAATATGCCTACATTCATTTATATTCCTGTTTAGGATGATATGAGTATAGTCAACACCTAAGAGAAGAAAAATTTAATTGTTTGCACAGGAAATAGGAAGCCCTGATGCCAGCGGGGGAGGAGAGCCAGAAAATGTAAAGATCTACACTAAGAAAAAGCATGTATATGGTCATTTTGATGCATTCACATAAATTTTTCACTTGTATGCATATAAACAGACATATGAAACATAGAGCACAAGAAAGATAAATTAAAAGTAATTTTAGCCAGTGGTACACACCTATAATCCCAGCAGCTCAGGATGCTGAGGTAGGAGGATTACAGTTCAAAGCCAGCCTCAGCAACTTATGGAGGCCCTGAGCAACTCAACAAGACCCTATCTCAAAATGAAAAATAAAGATGGCTGAGGATGTATCTCAGTGGTTAGGCACTCCTGGGTTCAATCCCCAGTACCAAAAATGGATAAATAAATAAAAATAAAAGTGATTTAAAATTAAGCAAATACAAAAAAACAAAAAAAGAACATTTTAGGTAGTGCTTTGTCAGGCAGGTTCTACCGAACTAGAGTAGAACTCAGCTTTTCAGCACATGGTGCATTTTTGTCCTTGGTGATGATGTTAACTTGAAGTGCTTGGTTAAATTGGTGATGTGCCAAGTTTCTCCACTCCAAAACTACTTTTCTTTTGTCTTCATTTATTATACTTATGTACTTATTGGTGCATACATCTCTACCAGAGTAGACATCTTAGATTCTTCTTTTATTTTATGGATTATAACCCTTTATAGTAGTCTCCCTTATCTGCAAGGGATATAGCCCAAGACTCTCAGGGGTACCCAATACCACAAGTTGTACCAAACCCCACAGGCACTTTGCCTTTCCTATGCACATACTTATGACAAAGTTTAATTTATAAATTAGGTACAGTAAGAGATTAACAACAATAACTTACTATCAAGCTTAGCAACCTCGGCATACAATCATTTTTATTGTGTTAAAAACTTCCACATTTTCACTTAAAGGAAGCACTTGATGGCTTCTCTTTGGCATATCTGAATTGTTGGCATCAATTTTAAGTAAAATAACAGTTACTTGAACACAAGCAATGTGATACCTCAATAGTAGATTTGATAACTAAGATGACTGCCAAGTGACTAATGGACAGGTAGCATTCACAGCATGGATATGTTGGACGAAGTGACTAATGGGCAGGTAATGCACACAGTGGATACACTGGACAAAGGAATGATTCATGTCTCAGGAGGGAAGAAACAAGATAGCATAAGATTTTATCTGTCCATTATCATACTACTCCGGCTCACCATTTAAAAATATATGCACTTTTTATTTCTGGAATTTTTCATTCACTATTTTCAGATCATTGTTGACAGCTGAAAATGTAAAAATGAAATCATGGAAAAGGGGCTACTGTACTCTAAATATTCATTTTGGTGTGTGAATTGCCCCAGATATGATCGGGGGAGCTCCTAGCTGGCTTCTGCTTTATGTTAACATCATTCTTTGAGCATTCTTTTATTTGCTAGCAAACAAATTTGTTTGTAAAATTTCAACAATTTCATTGTAAACTTTCCCTGTTCTAGTCTAGGCATCAAGTATTTCTCCAAAGAGCCTTGGCTTATTTTTTTGTTTTTTAGAGTTTGGGGTTTGTTTGTTTATTTATTTATTTATTTATTTATTTATTTATTATGGAGAATGGCATTTAGAAACAAAGATTTGAACATTAGGTGTGTTCATTGCTACTTTGTGTTAATGCTTTTAGAACTTCTCAGAGGATAGAGCTAGGAAATATATATTAATACATGTATGTGCAAATATGTATTTCAGTATCTACCTATATTATCTATGTTTACATCTATATCTTAAAAACCACAAGTTTATAAGTTTGTGATGAAACTTCCAATTCCAGCCCAACACTGTCTCTTTCCCTGTCCATGTTTGTAACTATCTTCTCCAAAAGCAACAAAATAAATAAATTTGCCCTATTATTTACACCACACTTACCTATGTCAGCAGTCTTAGAATATACACAAAGTGGTTTTATCCTGCTGCTGTAGTAAAAAGACTAGTACCTATAATTCATTACTTGTTTGAGGTTCTCTTTGTCTGTAGTCTCAAAGCATATAGAGCATACAATTATTTTTAATTTCATTTTTCAACTGTTATGTACAAGTATGTTTGAAACATAACAGATCTTTTATGTTGACGTTGTATCCTGCTACTTTGCTAATTTACATATTGGTTCTGATGGAGTTTCTTGGTAGATTTCCTAGGATTTTACATTTAAATGACATGTTATGCACTAATAAAAACAATTATGTTCTTTTCTTTATAATATTTAAGTTTTTGTTTTCTCTTGCCTCCCTGCACACTGGCTAGAACCTCTAGTATAATGTTGGATAGAACTGGTAAAAGCAAATATCTTTTTCTTGTTTCTAGTTTTGGTGAGGTTAAAATTTTAACATTAATAATGCTACTAGATACGTGGAGGAAGAGACTGACTATACTGCAGCCCCCCCCCCCATCTACCAACCGGTGGCTGTCCCTGCCTTCATCCATCTAGAGTCATCATCCAGAACCAGCAAGATCATCCCCGAGGTCCCTATATGCCCTGTTACACCAGAGGTGAGGTACTGCTAACTTGCAGGGACACTACAAGATTATAGGGTAGAAAGTATAATACCTCAGATCGGCACTGCTACAGAGGAAGATGCATAAGCAACATGAAAAAACAAGGGAAGAAAATGCCCCAAACAAACCAAGATGCTACAATAATAGAATCCATTGACAGCATAGTAGATGAAATGTCAGAGAAGGAGTTCAGAATGTACATAATTAAAATGATATGTGAAGTACAAAATAATATAAGAGAGCAAATAGGGGCAACCATTGATCACTCCAACAAAGAGATAAGAGAGAAAATACAGGGAGCAAAAGATTACTTCAAGAAAGAGATAGAGACTTTGAAAAAGAACCAAGCAGAAATCCTTGAAATGAAGGAAACAATAAACCAAATAAAAAATTCAATAGAAAGCACAACCAACAGACTAGATAACTTGGAAGATAGAACATCAGACAATAAAGACAAAATATGTAATCTTGAAAATAAAGTTGATCACACAATGAAGATGGACAAAACATCCAAGAATTATGGGATAACATCAAAAGACCAAATCTAAGAATTATCAGGATAGAGGAAGGCACAGAGACATAAACCAAAGGAATGCACAATCTCTTCAATGAAATAATATCATAAAATTTCCCAAACATGAAAAATGAATTGGAAAACCAAATACAAGAGGCTTACAGGACACCAAATATACAAAACTACAACAGATCCACACCAAGCCACATTATAATGAAAATGCCTACCATACACAATAAGGATAGAATTTTGAAAGCTGCAAGAGAGAAGGCACAGATTACATACAGGGGGAAACTAATTTGTATTTCAGCAGATTTCTCAAGCTAAACCCTCAAAGCTAGGAGATCCTGGAACAACATATACCACGCTCTGAAAAAAAATGGGTGCCAACCAAGGATCTTATGCCCAGCAAAATTAAGCTTCTGATTCAATGACAAAATAAAAACCTTCCATGGTAAAAGTTAAAAGAATTTACAATGAGAAAGCCTGCACTAGAGAACATTCTCAGCAAAATATTTAATGAGCAAATGAAAAACAACAATGAAAATTGGCAAAGGGAGGAACTACACTAAAGGAAAAGCCAATCAAAGGAGAAACCCAGTTAAGTTAAAAACCAAAAGTAAGCCAAAATGAATGGGAATACAAATCATATTTTAATAATAGCCCTGAATGTTAATGGCCTAAACTCATCAATCAAAAGACATAGAGTGGCAGATTGGATTTTTAAAAAAAGACCCAATAATATGTTGTCTTCAAGAGATTCATCTCATAGAAAAAGACATCCACAGACTGAAGGTAAAAAGATGGGAAAAAACATACCACTCAAATGGACCATGTAAACAAACAGAGGTCTCTATCCTCATATCAGATAAAGTAAACTTCAGACCAAAGATAGTCATAAGGGATAAAGAAGAACATTGCATACTGCTTAAGGGAAAGGTACATCAAGAAGACATAACAATCATAAACATCTATACCCCAAATAATGAAGCATCCACATATACCAAACAAATCCTTCTCAATGTCGAGACTCAAATAAACTACAACACAATAATACTGGGTGACTTTAACACACCTCTCTTACCACCGCACAGATCTTCCAAACAAAAACTAAACAAAGAAACCATAGAACTTAATAATACAATCAATAATTTAGAATTAACAGACATATACAGAATATTTCATCCATCAACAAGTGAATACATTTTTCTCTCAGCAGCACACAGATCCTTTTCTAAAATAGACTATATGTTATGCCACAAAGCAAGTCTTAGCAAATACAAAATAGAGATACTACCCTGCATTCTATCAGACCATAATAGAATGAAATTAGAAATCAATGATAAAATAAAAAATAGAAGCTACTCCATTACCTAGAGACTAAATAATATGCTACTGAATAATGTGTGGATAACAGAAGACATCAAGGAGGAGATAAAAAATTTCTTAGAGGTAAATGAGAACTCTGATACAACATATCAAAATCTCTGAGACACTATGAAGGAAAGTTCATTGCATTGAGCTTATTCATTAAAAGAAGAAAAATTCAACAAATAAGCAACCTGACACTACATCTCAAAGCTCAAGAAAAAGAAGAACAAATCAACACCAAAAGAAGAAGAAGACAGGAAATAATTAAAATCAGGGCTGAAATCAATGAAACTGAAACAAAGGAAACAATTCAAAAAATTGACAAAACAAAAAGCTGGTTCTTTGAAAAAATAAATAAAATTGACAAACCCCTAGCCACCCTAATGAAAAGAAGGAGAGAGAAAACTCAAATTACTAAAATTCAAGATGAAAAGGGAAATCTCATGACAGACACTATTGAAACACAGAAGATAATTAGAAATTATTTTGAAAATCTATATTACAGCAAAATAGAAAATTTCAAAGACAGCAACTAATTTCTAGGGGCATATGATCTGCCCAAACTGAATCAAGAGGACATACACAACTTAACCAGATCAGTTTCAAGCAAGGAAATAGAAGATGCCATCAAAAGCTTACCAACCAAGAAGAGCCCAGGACCAGACAGATTCTCAGCTAAGTTCTACAAGACCTTCAAAGAAGAATAAATACCAATATTACTCAAGTGATTCCATGAAATAGAAAAGGAGAGAACCCTTCCAAACTCATTCTACAAGGCTAGTATCACCCTGATTCTAAAACCAGACAAAGACACATCAAGGAAAGAAAACTTCAGACCAATATCCCTGATGAACATTGGCGCAAAAATTTTCAATAAAATTCTGGCAAATCACTTACAAAAACATATCAAGAAAATAGTGCACCACAATCAAGTGGGTTTTGTCCCAGGTATGCAAGGTTGGTTCAACATACAGAAATCAATAAACATAATTCATCATGTCAATAGACTTAAATTCAAGAATCATATGACTATGATTATCATATGTATAGATGTTGAGAAAGCATTTGACAAAATACAACACCCTGTTATGTTCAAAACACTAGAAAAACTAGGGATAGTAGGAACATACCTCAACACTGTAAAATCTATCTATGCAAAACCAAAAGCCAACATCATCCTCAATAGGAAAAAAATGGAAGCATTCTCTCTGAAAATGGGAACAAGACAGGGATGTCCTCTTTCACCACTTCTATTCAACATATTCCTTGAAACTCTAGCCAGAGCAGTTAGACAGACTGAAAGAAATTAAAGGGATAAGAATAGGAAATGAAGAAGTTAAACTATCATTATTTGCTGATGACATGATTACTTAGAGGATCAAAAAAAATTCCACCAGAAACTTCTAGAATAAATAAATTCAGCAAAGTGGCAGGATATCAAATCAATACCCATAAATCAAATGCATGTCTATACATCAATGATGAATCCTCTGAAAGAGCAATTAGAAAAACAACCCCATTCACAGTAGCCTCAAAAAAAAAAAAAATACTTGGGAATCAATTTAACAAAAGAGGTGAAAGAACTTTACAATGAAAACTACAGAACACTAAAGAAAGAAATTGAAGAAGACCTTAGAAGATGGAAAGATCTTGGATAGCAGAATCAATATTGTCAAAATGGCCATACTACCCAAAGCACTATACAGATTCAATGTAATTCCAGTTAAAATCCCAACATCATTCTTTATAGAAATACAAAAAGCAATTATGAAATTTATTTGGAAAAATAAGAGACCCAGAATAGCCAAAGCAATCCTCAGTAAGAAGAGTGAAGCAGGAGGCATCACAATACCTGACCTTGAACTATACTACAAAGCTATAGTAACAAAAACAGCATGGTACTGGTACCAAAATAGACATGTAGACCAATGGTATAGAATAGAAGACACAGAGAAGAACCCACTTACTTACAGTTACCTTATACTAGATAAAGGAGCCAAACATGTACACTGGAGAAAAGATAGCCTCTTCAAAAAATGGTGCTGGGAAAACTGGAAATTCATATGCAGCAAAATGAAACCAAACCCCTATCTCTCACTATGCACAAAACTCAACTCAAAGTGGATCAAAGACCTAGGAGTTAGACCAGCGACTTTGTGCCTAATTGAGTAGAAAGTAGGCCCAAATTTTCATCATGTCAGATTAGGCCCTGACTCCCTTAACAAGACTCCTAAAGCACAAGAAATAAAAGCAAAAATCAATAAATGAGATGGATTCATACTAAAGAGCTTCTTCTCAGCAAAATAAACAATCAATGAGTTAAACAGAGAGTCTATATTCTGGGAACAAATTTTTACCACATGCACATCAGATAGAGGACTGATCTCCAGGATATATAAAGAACTCAAAGAACTTAACACCAAAAAAACTAACAACCCAATAAATGGACTAAGGAGCTGAACAGACACTTCTCAGAAGAAGATATACAATCAATCAACAAATATATGAAAAAATGTTCAACATCACTAGCCATTAGAGAAATGCAAATCAAAACTACTCTAAGATTTCATCTCACTCCAGTCAGAATGGCAGTTATCAAGAATACAAACAACAACAAGTGTTGGCAAGGATGTGGAGGAAAAGGCACATTCATACATTGCTGGCGGAACTGCAAATTGGTGCAACCAATCTAGAAAGCAGTATAGAGATTCCTTACAAAACTTGGAATGGAACCACCATTTGACCTAGCCATCCCACTCCTCGGTCTATACTCAAAGGACTTAAAAACAGCATACTACAGTGATGCAGCCACTTCAATGTTTATAGCAGCACAATTCACAATAGCTAAACTGTGGAACCAAACTAGATGGTTGTGGAACCTTAAATAGATAAATGGATAAAGAAACTATGGTGTATATATACAATGGAATATTACTCAGCAATAAGAAAGAATAAAATTATGGCATTTGCGGTTAAATGGAGGGAGTTGGTGAACATCATGCTAAGCGAAGTAAGCCAATCCCAAAAAACCAAAAGCCAAGTTCTCTCTGATAAGTGGATGCTGATCCATAATGTGGAGGGGGGATGGGAAGAATGGAGAAACTTTGGTCAAAAGAGAGGGAAGGGAAGGGATGGAACATGGGGGCAAGAATGATGGTGGAATGCAATGTACAACAATGCCCTAAGTTCAGGTATGACTGCACTTACGGTGTAACTTGATGTTGTGTATAAGCAGAGAAGTGAAAAGGTGTGCTCTATTTGTGTATAATTAATCAAAATGCATTCTGCTGTCATGTAAACATAATTAGAATAAATAAATGAAAAAAAGAATAAATAAAAAAAGATAATGAAAAGGCTGAATGTTTTCTCCGATACATGGATGCTAATTCACAATGCAGGAGGGATAGATGTATTTTGGACTAGACAGAGGGGAGTGAAAGGAGGGGAGGGGACATGGGGTAGGAATGATAGAATGAATCAAACACTATTACCCTATGTGCATGTATGATTCCATGACCTATTAACTCTACATCATGTGAAGTGAGAAATTGTACACCATGTATGTATGAAGTGTCAAAATGCATTCTATTGTCATTAGAATTAGAACAAATATATAGGTATATATATTTAAAGAGGAAAAAAAGAAAAAGTGGTGAATAGACAAGACAGAACTCATTTAAAAAGAGTGAAATATTGTCAATTTGACAACATGGATGGTATGGGAGGTCATTATGTTAAGTAAAATTAGCCAGGTATATCTCAAAAAGCTGGAAAAAATAACTTGAAAGTTTTCACCATAAAGAAGTGATAAATGTTTGAGGCAAGGGATATATTTCACCTAATTAAATAATGTAGACATATAGAAACATCACTTGGCACTCCAATAATACATACAATTATGTACAATAAGTATATGTTTTATGTATCAGTTAAAATTAATTAATTAACAAATGACTATCATGATGCAATAAAAATCTGATATTTTTGTCTCTAGACCAAAATAATAAAAAAATTTCCACTATTTTAATAAAGTACAAAAAAAAAAAAAGAGAATGATGCTACTAGTCAAATATTGGTGCCCTTAATTAGGATAAGGAATTTTCCTTCTAGACCTGGTTTGCCACTGAGACTTTTGTTTTATAAATGGGATTTTAATTCTGTCCAATGCATTTACTACCTCTACTAAATTTATTGTATACTTCCTTTCCCTTTATTCTGTTAATAGAGTGAATGGCACTGATTGATTTTGAAATGTTCAATTCACCTTATGTTCTTGGGATAGAACCTCACTCGCTCATGATTCCTCTTTTCATGTATTTCTCAGTCTGTTATTATACTTTCTGGCACAACAAGCTGTTCAAGGTTTACTTTACCCATTCTACCATCACATTTGGAATTACTTACTCGTCTCTAAGTTGAACCAAAATGGAATTTTATCTTACCTATCTTATATCTCCATCCCATAACAGAATGCCTGAGAGGAAGTAGGCACTCAGTAAATATTTGTGGAATGAATGGTGAGATGGAAGAATTGCTAAATCCTCTAGAGTGATTCATTAGAACTTTCAACTCTTCTTGGACTTGTGAAATAAAGAATATGATATCTGTGGGTTTTACACTTAGCTCATTGGTCTTTTCAAGAAAATTAAAATTACACCATATTTTGCAAGTTTGATGTTTTCATTTACATTTTATGATTGTCATCTCATCAAAGCAATCATTCCGGTTTCTTCTTCATTCCTCCTTTGGATTGCACCAAGAGTTTATATACTGATATCATTAACTATGATTAAATAACCTAAAATGAGCATCTCTACACTCACATGAGACTTCCTAAACTAATCCTCTAAGTCAACCAAACTTTCGCATCTTTAGTCAAAAAGTATTGAAAGTAGCTAAAACTCCAGCTCCTTGTCTTGTCTGCTTTTTAGCAGCAGTGAATGAACACCCATCTGATAACAACAATCCCTTAGTGGCTACTCTTGCCTCTGGTAGTTGGCCTTGAAAATGAATATATTATCAAGCAGCTGTGCAGAGACATGGTTTCACAGTATTATTAGTAACTATTTTCTGGTTATAAATAAAAGTCTTTCAGTTAAACATGACAAATTAGCTAGAAAGTGATTTTCCTTTTAAAAAGTTATTTAAAGGGTAAAACTAAAATAAACCTCAAAAGTAATTGTAAAATTATACTTTAAAATTACAAGAACAAAAAAGTGAGAGAGAAGACAACAGTGAACAAGAGGTTTCAATCAGCTTTTGAAAAGGGAAGTGCAGCCAGGAAATGGCAGCCAACTTCAGCAAAGCAGCAGTGTGTCCTCCCAACACCTAGAGGGAGGAGTGAGCCCATTCACCTACAGAGGCCCAGAGAACCCTAGCTTTTGGCAACACCATGTAACACAGAAAGAAAGGATGAAGAGCTGTTCTGAAAAGAGGTAGACCAGTTGAAAGCCTATGTACAGGTCAATGAGAGACTAGATCCTCCATACTCCCACATGCAACTAGCAACTGGCCCCATTCACTATACAGAAGGTACAAGAGGTTCCTCTGGATAAATGAACCCAAGTATCTCTGAATTCAGGATCAGGTGCAGTAGAGGATAGAGGCACTAGTGGGATTGAAATCAAGAACATTGATCAAAATGTAAAATAGGGTACTCCTGGACCATTTTTTCTGCCCTGCTCCTCAAAAAGAAATGGTTAACAAATATTCATCTCTAACCTAAACAAGATATTGGGGGCAATTCATTTCTAGGCCACTGAGAAAATATTTATAAATATTATAAGTATTTAATATTAAGACTAAATGTCCGGCTGGACATGCCACAGTAAAATCAACTAGTTGGCCAAAACAAAAACAAAACCCTACCTATGCATACAGAGCTTGCATTAAGGTGCTAAAATAATATTTTAAGTCATCATTTATAAATTTAAGGGGAAAGCCAAAGACAACAGATATTTGAGGAAAGTCTCTAATAAAAGAGACATCAAAACATACATACAGAGAAAACAAAACCAACCAGACAAAATAGAGATAATAGAGGAAATAAAAATTTTTTAATTTTTTAAATATGTAATAAATACACAGAGTAAAAAAGAAAAGATATTGCATACATAAAATAAGAATAGGTGATCATAAAGGGGAGCAATAAGCAAAAAGTAAGGAGGTTTTATAAATTCCAATATGAAAAATAGATTGTAAAATATCAGCATCAATGTAGAAAGATAAGTTGAAGAAATGTTCCAGAGTATAGGACATAATGAGAAAGACATGGAAAATGAACAATACAACAACAACAACAAATTATCTAGTAAGTCTTTGCTTAGATTGCTAGGAGTTACAGGATGAGTGAGGAGAGAAAACCCAGGAACAGAAACTGGCAATAAAATAATACAGAATTTGCAGCAAAAGCATACAGAGCAAAGGCATTTAACAAGTACTCTGCAAAATGAATAAAAACTGCCTCAAATCAAGCCAAATTACTGTGAAATTTTACACCCTGGAGGTAAGAAGAAGATTCTAAAAACTTCAGGAAAGGGACACAATCAATTGCATACAACAGATCAAGATTTCAAATTATATCAGTTGGATCACAGGATAACTGGATAGCAGTAGTCATTAGAAGAAAGCCTGGAAAAATTATCAAGGAAAGTAGTTCTCAACTGTAATTTTATACCGGCCAAACTATCGATCAACTTATCTCCCACTTTTGTGCTTCACCTGGTTTCTCCAAGAGCTGGGCTTCTCTGGGTCTCTGCAATGAACAGGCTCTCCTCTCTCTCTTGGTATTGAGTGATCACATTGCTGCTTTACTGAAGTCAGCTACCATTTCCTGTCTGCTCTTCCTCTTTCAAAAAGTTAGTTAGAGGGGTTGGGGATATAGCTCAGTTGGTAGAGTGCCTGCCTTACATACCCAAGGCCCTGGGTTCAGCCCCCAGCACCACCAAAAAAAAAAAAAATGCTGACTAAAAGTTAGTTAGAACACCTCAATTACCATTGTCTTTTCACCCAGTTTTTTTTAAAATATTTTTTTAGTTGTAGATGGACACAATGTCTTTATTTCATTGCTTTGTATGTGGTGCTGAGGATCAAACTCAGGGCCTCACGCATGCACCACTGAGCTACAATCCCAGCCCTCCCAGTTTTTAATTCTTGTAATCTTTAATTATATTTTTAACTTACTTTCCAAGTTTATTTAAATTTTATTTCAATGAAGTTTTTTTTAAAAAGAGGAAAAGAAATAACTTTCTAGTCTTTTGGGCATACTTAGCCACAAGGCTTATAACCAGCCAAGACAGATGGAAGAATAAAAATATTTCCAGTTACAAAAGTGTTTTAAAGAACTATCTCCCTTTTAAAGGATTTGCTTCATCAAAATAAGAATGCAAAACTAAATGAGGAAGACATGGAATCCAGGATACCCAAACAGCAGAGCAAGGAAGAAAAGTTCTAGAGGAAATCATCTTGCCAACACGAGGTAAAAACCTACCCAAGTTGGAGCAGGAGAATGGAGGGATGAAAGGAATATGCTTCTCATTTCAGAGCAGGAAAGCCAGAAGAAAAAAAAAGATAATGACAGGGGTGTGGAAGAGAGATAAATTAAAATAATGAACTTACTCAATATGGCAGAGAACCTGGAAAAAAATATTGTTTTCAGATTTTGACTCATCATTTTAGCCATGTGAGGGAAAAGAGAATACAGACATAGGAAACGAAGAGAAGGAGGAGGAGGAGAGGGGAAGAAAAAATAATTAAGAACTTTAGGAAAAATCAAAATGAGTTGCTTATATTTTCTGCATTAGACAGCTTTCTATGACAGTGACAAGGTAAAATGATTCCTCGAGAGGAAAGGTTATTTTGGCTCACAGTTTCAGAGGATTCAGTTCCTGGTTGCTTAGCCACACATGGCTTTTAGGCCTGTGGTGAGACAGAAGTACATCATGGCAGGAGTACGTGGCAGAGAAAAGAAGGGGCTGAAGTCCCAATGCCCTCCTGAAGGGCACCTCCCTGATGACCTAACTTCCTTCCACACCTTAGGGTTCTACCAGTTCCCAAATGTGCCACAGGCTGGCCACTGAGCCCTTAACACATGGGCCTTTGCTAGACATTTAAGACCCACACCATAGTACTTGGATAAACTTCAAGTGATATTTGCCTAGTCAAGGTAACATGAACCCTGGTTGTAGATTTTTGAAGCATTGAGATGTAACTTCAGGAAAAGACAAGGTAGGAGAAAGTGAGGAGTCATGATGACTTCAAAGCAAAATTTCCAACTCTCAGTAAAAAAAAAAAAAAAAGTCATTAAATATTGTCAAATACTGGTACTAAGAAATAGAAACCATAGCCAACAACATGATCTACTCTGCTGGAAAAGAAACTCAGAATGGATTAAATCAAGTCCTGGGAGCAGCAACTGGGGCTGGGGAATGGAGGGAGGAGAGAGAGAAGAGTGAGAGAGAAAAGCACTGTTATTTTGCAAACTTTCTTTTAGCACTGTGACACTTTTGTTTTGGCTAGTTATCAATTTATTGTCTCTCAGCTCCAAATTCACCCTTCTTTGTCCTGCCATGTGATACAGAAGCTGGACCCAATAATCACTCCCTGGTCATGCTTGAAAAGACCTCTTTTTTACACTTATGTAAAAGTTCCTCCCAAATATAGTGACAAGTTGTGTAAGTAAATTTCCATTTACTAAGGGCTTCTGGGTCAAGTGCTGAACAGACAATATTTCATTTAAAAATGTAATCACTGTGTTTTTGTAGAAGAGAATTTTCTCATTGCAGCCAGAAATTCTGCCTGGGTATAACCTGCCATTTAATTTTAGCCACTAGGGGGCGAGTTAACATTATTTTACAGCCAGATTCTGGAACGACAGGTTAGAACGCAGGGTTGTACAAACTTAACGTTTTAGAGATGCCAAAACAAAAAGTAGCCTTGTTAGTTGGTGACTAAAACTGGTCTAAAACACGATTCTGAATTGTTAAAAAGTCATTTTTAAAATTATTGATGCTTGATATAAGACCTATAAGGTAACTGTAAATCAATAAAAATCAATAAAAATCTTGCATATTTGAAATCCACATATTTGAGATTTTGCTTTTTTACACAGTAATCTCAATTTCAAAGAACATTATTATCACTATGCTTTTTCTCCACTTTGGTAAAATATGAAAATTGTCAGTCCCTGCAGAAGCCCAAAATGAACAGCCAAACTGCCCTCTAAGATGAGCACTGAGAACTGCACGTTCTAAGCAGACCACGGCCCTGGCTTGAAACTGTCCGGAGATGAAATCACCATTCCACCCAGTCCTCCCCTTTGCATGGAAATGCCACAACATTAGTTAGAGAGGCTGTTCCATTTAATTTGGGAGCTGTCACTGTTCCCCATGGACACAGGGCTCATGGGTAACAAAGGCCGTGTCATGGACTCTTAGATGAGTCTCAATGAGCCAGGACTCCTGAACTTTTAGTTCAAAAGCTGACATTTCTAGTAGTAGCGCTTGGTCACCCTCATATCCAGAATCACGTGACTGTCCTTAAGAGAGGTACAAAGAATTGAGCTATCTCCTGGGGTAGTCCGGAAGACACCAGGCCAAGTCCCCTTCCCAAATGTCTGCTTTCCCATCCCACCTCAATGAATGCTTTACAATTAAAAACCTTATTCTTAAGATCAGAAAGACTTTCCTGGCTCTGGAATTCCGCAGCCAAAATATCACCAGTATGCGGCAATTTGCACTTAGCTATTATCATGTGATTAAGACCTGCCAGAAAGGGTGTGGGCCACACCCTAGGTCCCAAGTCAGGACACATACAGCAACAAGAGATCCCCCAAGAGGAAGCAAGAGGTGCCCAATGCTGAGTTGTCTAATGCATGGATTTGCCCAAAGGAAAACAGCAGTCCAGAAAACGCAAACCCGCCTGTGATTCAGCTGTCAATACCAAAAACAGGATCCACTGGCAGAGGGCATTGAGAAGGACTTTTTTAATCTAAGAATTTGTGAGTGTTTGTGAAAGTCCTCTAGCTGGAGTTTTCATAGGCGCACGTGCTGGCGTGTGCTCACACACTCTCTCTCTCTCTCCACCCTCTCATCTATACCTCTCTCTTTAATGTCACTAGAGGATTTTGCTTCTAATTAAGCTTGGCAAGAAAAGAGTAGAACTCTGTAATTTTTTTTCTTACTACTAAAGCTCTGCCCACAATCCTAAAAATTGCTTCTCGGTTATCAGAATCTGTAGGCCCTTTTATCAGACAACCTCCCCCATTTTTCTCAGCCTTTGTGGTCTGGTACTTTCTGTCTCTCTTCATGCGCAGTTTAGGTCTTATCTCCCACCATGAAGACTATAACATCATGAAGACCTATCCTGAAGTCTTCCTTCTGTACATATCTATTGGCCTAGCAACTGTCCTTAGGAGAAAACAAATATATGCATGTTTGATTTTGAGAACAAATTATTGCTGCTGCTAATCAGTAAGTGTTCATTATTTTTTTCACTTATTCCTAAGATGAGAAATCATTGAGCACCAATCATGCTCCAGGCACTGGGAATGCAAAATCAATGAGCATCACCCAGGCCCTTAGCTGTTTCCAGTCTTGTAGAAGTGGTAAATACTTGCTCGACATATATTGTGATTAGGTGCAAGACTAAGAGGCACATAGATTTATATTATCTGACAGGGTGGGTGAAGCATTCACGTGCTCTCCAGCCACCACCTGGCCAGGAGCATTCTTTCTGCAGTTATGGAAGATCTCATCTGAGACCCATCAAGGTCAGTGGGAAGTGAGCTGAGAGCCTATAGTCCAGTGACACTGGGCCCATCCAGTAGGCAGCCAAGTGCAGCTAAAGCTCTGGGAGCTCAACTAGACTCCCTAGGCATTGGAGGATCAAATTTAAACCCAAGCCACCAGGGTCCACAAACAAGAGAACACGCACAGCCCTTCCCTCTGCTCCTGCCTTGCAAGGAGAAGGGACCACCTGCGCTGCGGCCTTGCCTGGTTTTGGCTAAGCAGCTGGTTGCAAATTCCTTAATGTTATTGGATCGCAGGGTCATTGAGAAGTCTGACTCCTGCCCCACCCGCCTCTGAGTATTTGCCATTTGCAGATTGCTGTAAACTCGATGTTCTAGCACAGAAGGGAACATTCTCTTCAGGCAAGAGAGCAACCAGCAGGGCTGAGCCGTGCCCAGCACTGCACCTGGCATCCTTGCCTCGCGTACTCATTAGCAGAGGAGATAAAACAGTGGAGCACCAGGGAGGGGGCTGGGAAGAGGGACGCAAAGGACAAAGAGGGTCAGAATACAGTGTGCACTGAATGAGAGGTGGCCTCTTCCCTCAGTGGAAATCTCAGGAGCACAAGCAATTCACTTTACGCAGGAAGACTGCAAACAGGAAGAGTGGTTTGCTGCCACGCTCCTGTGAAATTTTAGATTCTCTGTTTCTTTTTGTGCAGAGGATTTGCCAAGGCATCCTGAGTGGGGGAAATGCAGGGTCTGGCTTCTATCTTTGTGTCCTTGGTATTTAATACAGGATTACACACACATGAGATATGAGGGAGGGAAGGAAGGAAGGAAGGAACAAGAGGCAGATAAAGGCTCAGTTTTATTTATTTATTTATTTATTTTACAGAAGCTTGTAGCTTCAGTATTCAGTTCAATAATTCCCAATAGCAATTCAGTGTCTGTGTAATTTGGGATTTGAGTCACTAGAGGGAGCCAGAGGAATGCAAGAAAGGCTGTAACTAAAGAATAAACTATTTCCTTGATCAGGCAAGATTAGAAATCAAAATTAGATTCTTCAGCCTTCCCCTTAATTCAAAATATGTGTCCTGCCTTTAGTCAGAGTGATATATATATATATATATATTTATTTATTTATTTATCTATACATATATTTATTTATATGAAATAATGAGCAAAAATTCTGCTTACCATAGTGCAATGTGTAATTATTGAGATTAAAGTCAGAGAGGGGGACTCTCAGGTCATCTGGTGGAGGACTCTCAGCAGACAGGTGACTCCGTAAGCTCTCTGGTATGCAGCCTCCACCAAGGTATTTGTCCTCTCGAAACCCCAGTCTCTTCATCAGTAGAAGAGTGACGATGATCATTCCCACCCATCCAGTCACTGTATAGAGCATATAAATGAATCAAGCAAAAACTCTCAAAAAACAGCAAAGAACCATAGCATGTATAAATTCACTTACTATTATTCACCATGCATTTAAATCATGAGATCGTCTACCTAGTTAATTCTCACAATTCCCTGGTGAGAGAGTCCACGGACAGTAAGCTCTAGAAGCACAGGAACTAAGATGGAATTTAGCAGGTCAGAGATAATCCTGAGTTTCCCAAATGAGTGAGTAAAATACTTATGTGTAGAAAAACTAATTTACCAACCAAAATGAGCCTTATATTTTATTTTTACTGGAAGGAGG
The DNA here is from genome assembly GCA_004024805.1 of Geosciurus inauris. Classification (NCBI taxonomy): domain Eukaryota; kingdom Metazoa; phylum Chordata; class Mammalia; order Rodentia; family Sciuridae; genus Geosciurus; species Geosciurus inauris. The sequence continues at coordinate 75,577 of PVHX01004998.1, read as the reverse complement.
CACTATTTGTAATTATTCCAGGAAATAGGTGAAAAGCAGCACTGACCTGGGCCTGTTGACACATGGGACACACATGTGGTCACTCTACTAGTGTCACACTCACTCTGCTGTGATGGGGTGCAGTGCATGCTGGCCAGCCTTGGGCCCTGTCCCGAACACATTATGGTTCTGAGCCTCTTCCTCTTTCTAACAATCCCATGAGTTTGGTGCTGATTAACCATATCCAATTAATTAATCCGTTGGCCACCTGCCATGTGTCCTAAGTCTTACAGAATCTTGGAATGCGTCAATAACTACCATGCAACCAAGATTTCTGTCCTTTAAGAGTGCTAGATGAGGAAGACAGTAGTAAATAATAAACACAATAAGTAAGAAAATTGCTCGTTAGGCTATTAATAGTAGGCTAAAAGGTAAAGCTATTGTAGATAAAAGACAGGGCACAGGGAATTTGGAGTATTCAATAAGGGAACAGGTAGAGAAATGTCACTTAAACTGCTCACATCTCCATCTGGTTAATGACAGAGCCCCAAATCTAAGCCAGGCAAGTTGGCCCCGGGTCCTCCCTTCAACTTCAACACTGTTTACTCTTTCAATTCTGATATGTATCTCAGCTTGCTATATATTCAAATGTGTTTCCACCTAAAGGGGTAGAGAAGAGAACAAAACCCTCAGACTTGATATCCTCCCATTTTGCCTGCCATTTGTCACAACTGATGACTGGATTGAATTCCCACTAGCCACCGGGCCCCTGGAATTGCTTGTCTACTCAGTGGAAATGGCCACAGTCCCTGTTCCTCCTAGAAAACTATCTGCTCGTGAGTTTGGGGAAGTTGTCAGATGAGCCCACCAGCCAGGACTAAACAAATGACTCTAAGGGGAAGGCCCAGGCTTCCCAAAAGTCTAAATTACTTAAACTAATGTTGGCATTTAAGAATGTTTGCACCATTCAAACCACATGATGTCAAACTTCCTCTGTTCTTAGCTCCCCTACTTCCTCTGCTCTCTCTCCTACTCCTCGCCTAAGATAGCATCTTAGGACTCTGGCAAAACTTCAGGTTGGTTATTCAACTTGTTTCAAGACACCCTGGTGGGGGGTGGGAGGAAGGGAGGAAAGGAGGGAGGGAAGGAGAGAGGGAGGAAGGAAGGAAGGAAGGAGAAAAAGGGAAGGGAAAGGGAAAGTAAGGGAAGGGAGGGACCAAGTTGCTGGACTCTGCAAGGCTGTTGCTGCCCAAAGCCCCCAAAAGCCCAAGGGGAGTCACAAGCACAAAAGAGGCTTTAAATTTTAAATCCAGTCTACAGAGAGAGATTGAGCATATTCTTAACATTCTGAGTGTGTGCCATGGTTAAATGTTCCAGTCCTCAGGCTGCACATCATCTGGTGTGAAAATCATGTCAGATATTCACTAGGGTCCACCATGTGCAAGGCACTGGGCTCATAGTTACTCACTCAGGTGGGCACTGTGTCTCACCCAGCTCTGTCTCTCCCTAGGCTTTCTTTTCATATCTATAAGGTGAAAGTGTATCAGAAATTCAGTTCTAAAATTCTGAGTAGTCCCTGGGAGGACTGTGAGCATCCTGAAAGCAGAGATTCTCTCTCATTTGCCATTCTTCTCCCAGCAGGTAGCACAGCCGTGGCAGGGAGGAAATGATGTCCTGATGTCCACTGAGCAAATCAAACTTCTGAACTAAGGCTCTTCAAGGTTTCAGCAACCAGCCAAAGCCTGACTCATGCTCATCAAAAATGTGAAAACATGTTATACAGCTTTCCTGGTATTGAACAGCTGGGCATGTCAAGTTCTTTGACTTTCACATTGATTGAGTTCTGCAAAGCTTTGAAAAGGTAAATGAATCTTCAAGTACACGGTCAAATCATATGACAGCCCTTTATTTTTAAAAAAAGCATCATCTTTTAACTTAAACTGAAAGACTTGAACTTTCTAATTTCAGAACTTCCTACAAAGCTACAGCAATCAAGATGAGAACATGGATCAATCAAGTGTGGTACTGGTACAAGACTGGACATACAGATCAATGGACTAGAACAGAGTTCAGAAATAAGCCCTTACATTTATGGTCACTGATTTTCAACAAAGATGCCAAGGGTATTCAATGAGGGAAGAATAGCCTTTTCAACAAATGAGTTTGTGAACCACTGGGTATCCTCATTTGGAACAATTAATTTGGACCCCAACCTCATGCCATGCACAAAAATTAACTCAAAATGGATCACAGACCTGAATATATGAAATAATACTATAAAACTCTTAGAAAAAAATAGAGGACTAAAACTTCATGACCTTGGCTAGGGCAAAGATTTCTTAGACACAATATCAAAAAAGCACAAATGAAAAAAGGTGATAAATTGGACTTCATCAAAATTTAAAATGTTTGTGCTTTAAACAACTTCACCAAGAAACTGGGGAGATAACCAACAGGCTGAGAAAAAGATTTACAAATCATATATCTGAGAAAGGCCTCGTGTTAAATCCTAGCAGATGATAAAAGGAATTAATTGTTAGTTGTTAGAACTTAAAGGTGATTTTTACCTGTAATCCCAGCTATTTGGGAGACTGAGGCAGGAGGATTTCAAGTTCAAGGCCAGCCTCAGCAACTTAGTGAGATTCTGTCTTAAAATAAATAGGGCTCTGTGGTAAATATATAAATAACTCTTACAAGTCAACAATAAAATGACTAAAACCCAATTTTAAAATAAGCAAAGGATTTTTTTTTTTTTTTTTTTGATACTGGGGATTGAACTCAGGGGTATTCAATCACTAAGCCACATTCCCAGCCCTATTTTGTGTTTTATTTAGAGACAGGATCTCATTGAGTTCCTTAGTGCCTCACCCTTGCTGGGGCTGTCTTTGAACTCTCACAGTTCTACTGTCTCAGCCTCCCAAAGTGCTGGGATTACAGGAGTGCGCCACCACGCCCAGCTAAGCAAAGGATTTAAATAGGCATTTCTATAAAGAAAATACATAAATAGCCACTAAGTGTATGAAAAGATGTTCAATATCATTAGTCATTCGAGAAATACAAAGAAAACCACAGTGAAGTGCCACTTCACATCCACTAGGATGGCTTTAATTTTTTTAAAAATGGACAGTTACACGTTGCCAGTGGTGTGGAGATATTAGAATGATGCTTAATTGCTGACAGGAATGTAAAATGGTGTCATGACTTTGAAAAATAGTTTGGCAGTTAAATGTTAAACCTACACTCATCCTGGGACCTAGCAATTTCTCCCATAGTAACTAAGAGAAAAAAAACTTGTGTCTACACAAAACTTGTATGCAAAGCTTCGTTGCAACATTGTTCATAAAAGTTGAAAAGTATAAACAGCATCACTGTTTATCAACTGATGTGTGGATAGACAAATGTGGTATACCCCAAAAAGGATACCAGTCAGCAATGAAAAGGAATAAAGTGCTAACACAGGATCCAAAAGTGAGCCTTGAAAACATTATCAGAAAGTAACAAAAGAGCACATGTTATATGATTCCATCTACATGAAATGTCCAGCATGAGCAAATCTACTGAGCTAGGAACGCATCAGTGGTTGCTAGGGCTGGGCTGAGGAGAATGGGAGCTAATGTATAGAGACTCTTTAAAGGGTGATGAAGGGCTGGAGTTGTTACTTAGTGGTAGAGCACTTGCCTAGCATGTGTGAGGCACTGGGTTCAATTCTCAGCACTGCATATAAATAAATAAAATAAAAGTCCATCAACGAAAAATATTTTTAAAAATAAAATAAAGGGGGATGAAAATGCTCAGAAATTAGATTATGGTGGGAATGATACAGCCCTGTAAATACAGGAAAACCATCAAATTATGTACTTTAAAGGGATCATGCAACTGAGTGAGACTCTGTCTCAAAATAAACAGAGGTCAGTGTAAAGCACTCTGGGGTGGTTTGTTTTATTTTTTCCCAGTAGTGCCCAAGTTGATCCCCAGTAACACACAAAAAAAGATTATTTTGAAAATGTATTATTTATTTAAGTATGATAATATGAGCAGGTAAGATCCCAGAACAGAGGTGACATCATTATCAGTAACTACTGGCTATAGGCAAATATGGAAACAGGAAGCAAAATGAAAAATAGACACAATGCTGTGCACTGAGACATAGGATCTCAGGGATATGAGTGGCAGTAAGAGTCAAGAGCTGTCCTGACCCAAAGACAACCCTCAGGAACTCATCATAAAAGGAGTAGAAGATATTGTGTGGGGAAAACATTTTCCAGCTATGCCTATCAACCATTCTTATTCCAACACAATATTTGACTTCAAAAAGAAATTATTTCGGTCCCTTCTTCTTGGGAGCAACATGGATTTTCTTTCTCTTCCTGGGTTTTCAGTGGTTACTTGCTCTTTTCCCAATCAGATTTTGGGCTCAGTTTATTGAATTTAACAGATTGCCCAGTTCCTGCAATGAGGAATTTATTCGTGCATTTAGGATGTGTGCAAGACAATGCAGATAACACTACCAGTCCTGTTATGGTTTGGATGTGAGGTGTCCCCCAAAAGCTCATGTGTGAGACAGTGCAAGAAGGTGCAGAGGAGAAATGACTGGGTTGTGAGAGACCTAACCCAGTCAGTGAATTAATCACCTGTTAGGGATTAACTGAGTGGTAACTGAAGGCTGGTAAGGTGTGGCTGGAGGAGGTGGGCATTGGTGGGCGTGCCTTTGGGGTATGTATTTTTTTTTTTTATTTTTTTTTTTTAGTTGTTGATGGATCTTTATTTTATTCATTTATTATTTATACGTGGTGCTGAGGATCGAACCCAGTACCTCACACATGCTAGGCAAGCGCTCTACCACTGAGCTACAGCCCCAGCCCCTGGGGTATGTATTTTGTGTGTGGTCAGTGGAGTCTCCCTCTGCTTCCCGATCATTGATCACATGAGCCATTTCCCTCTGCCACACTCCTCCCTTGTAATGCTCAGCTTCACCTGGAGCCCTAAGGAATGGTGCTGGACTTCTATGGACTAAGACTCTAAAACTGTGAGCACTTAAATACACTTTTCCTCCTCCACAGTTGTTCTGGTTGGGTCTTTTAGTCACAGCAGCAAAAAACTGCTAAAATGAGCTACCAAGTCATGCTCACAGACAGGAGGAAGAACAGTTCTGCTCATTGAAGCTGATTCAGAAAGCTGATTGTTTTTTGGTCTTTTTCTGCATTTTTTAGATATTTGTGTTATCATTCTTCCCCACTGTTGCAGGAGATAAATGGCAGATGAGAAAAATGACTGATCTGGGTCAAGGACTCAAGCGGGCTATGGTGTGTTGTTTGCTCCATGAATCAGCATGCTGACTGCAGACGCACACAGCTTGACTCTGGAGAGGACACCACACTTCAGACAATGAAGGCCTATGGCGTGTCTGAGTCAAAATGAGGCAGGATTGTGCTAACCCCACTTATCACCAAAGATAAAGAATAGACTGAAAGGCACCTTCACAGACGAATCAGAATTTAGTAGTTATACACAAATGGCTTCCTTGTCACATGTACTCTGAGAAATCTTTCCTCCCCATGTCTTCAATGATTCTTCTACCTAAAGTGTGCTGATTGTCTACCCCCTTGCCAGACAGTGTGCTAATAACACAAATAGATACAGTAAGAAGTGACACACACTATAAGTCAAATATGTTGTTGGGAAATTATGGGAGATAAGGCACCCTCCAAAACTACTCTTAGACTTCAGATCCTATGAAATGGCTCTGAGACAATTGCTTCCAGACCTGCACTTCCTCCTGCATTTTCTGATTAATTGGTTGTTTTTCTATAAAGGATCTCCTAAATCAGGAGTCAACATAACTGCAGCCCAGGTACATCAAACCAGCCCACTTTCCATTTGTGTCAATAAAGTTTTATTGGAACAGTCGCATTCATTCACTCAGGTATGGCCTACGGCCACTTTTACCCTACAGTGGCAGAGTTGAGTAGACCACTGGCCCACAAAGTGGTAAAATATTCACCATCTGGATCTTTACAGAAAACTTCTACAGTCCTTATACTGAGAAAAATATTCAATAGGTTTAACAGCAATGTCTTATAGAAAGAAAACTATAAAATCTAATAAAGCACCTGAAATATGTTCTAAGTAAATGAAAGCATAGAACATGATAAAAAAAGATAATAACATAAATATATACTGATTTTGTGTTCCCAAAAGTGAACACACAAAACTAATGTCTTCCCAATCAGCATCTCAATGGGGTTCAGGGATTATTTTGTTGTTGAGATTTTTGCTTTGATTACTTGCTGTTTGCTTAAAACTAAAGAATATTGTCTTTAGATGAGAAAAGTCTGTGAACAATCCAAATTTAAAAGCGGGGGACTTACTCTAGAAGGTATCAAAAAATAGTTTAAAGCTACTAGAATACAATCAACATGATATGGACAAGGTAGACTAAGACAAAGAATCCAAAACCTAGAGCTCATGTGTGTAAGAATTTAATATATGAAAAAGGTGGTGAGCCGGACGCGGTGGCACACGCCTGCAATGAAAGCACTTTGGGAGGCTGAGACAGGAGAATCGCAAGTTCAAAGCCAGCCTCAGCAATGGCGAGGTGCTAAGCAACTCAGTGAGACCCTGTCTCTACATAAAACACAAAATAGGGCTGGGGATGTGGCTCAGTGGTTGGTTAGCCCTGAGTTTAATCCCTGGTGCCAAAAAAGAAAAGAAATGCAAAGAAAAAGGTGGTGTTTCTATTTTGTGGGGAAAAGACGAATCATTTAATGCCATCGGCAGAAATTTGGATAAAGATGGTGGATTTAACATATGTACCTATTTTCATACCTAAACCCTCCCCCCCCCCAAAAAAAAACACTTAAACAATATCAAAATTATGTTTTCTTAAAGAATAAACCCTCAAGAGTAGGAAAGACAGTAGAATCTACAATGGCAACATTTTGGAAGACAGCAATCAGATAAAGGAGATGGTAAAGACCGAATCAAAGGAAGAAAAAGCCTAGAACAAAACAGGCAGATTCTCTCAGAGGCTCAGAAATTTCATACATCTAGATACAAATGGGGATAAAAGAAGGGCTAACCTACAGAGAGGGTTTGTTGAAAGTCCATCTTTTCCCCACTCACCAATAGCTAGCCTGCTAGTTCTTCCTACTTTCTCAAAAGACAGGTGTATATTCAAAGACAGGTAAAACAGAGCATTTGGATTTTTACTGGTGACCAGTATATAGAAAACCAAGAAAATGAAATATCAAACTTGGTGGGTATTTGGGATTGTTTTGTTTTGTTTTGTTTTGCTTTGCTTTGCTTTGCTTTGCAGTGCTAGAGATCCAACCCAGGGCCTTGTACATGCTAGGCAAGTGTTCCACCACTGACCTACATTCTAGGTCCCTCAGGCTTGGTTTAATTCCAGAAAGGAAAAAAAAAGGTCATGGCCCAAAGAAAAAATGCATAAAATTTAACATTAAGGGAAGGGTATATGTGAGCTCTCTATGTTTTTTTGTTGTTGTTTTTTTTTTTAACCACTCTACACATCCAAAATAACCTCAATAGAAGAAGTATTGTAGACAACAACTCCCACCTACTGAAATTCATATCTCTGGGTTACCTATTCCCTTGAGTGTGGTCAAGACCCTGTGACTGGCTTCTGACCAGTGGAATATGACAAGATGATAGAACGTGTGGTCACGTTACACGAGATCACGGCACCCATCTTGCTGGAGTCAGTTCCCATCCCACCACCCCCACTTTGCTGACTTTGAAGAAGCAAGTGACCATGACAGGAAGCCCCACATGACAAAGAATTGTGGACATCCTCCAGAGCTGATGGCAGTCGGTGAACTGGCAGGGCTCTCTGTCTGTCGGACAGCTGCAAGGGCATGAATTCTGCTGGCAGCCTGAGTGAGCTTGGACATGGATCCTTCCCCAGGCAAGCCTTAGATGAGTCTGCAGCTCAAACCAACACCTTCATTGCAGTTTTGCAAGATCCTAAACAGAAGTCACAACAAACTAGGACATTATAACATGTGTTGTTTCAAGTTGCTAAATTTGTGGTAATATTGTTATGCCTCAACAGACAGCCCTACAAACTCTCTCTCCTTAATATAGAAGTCCCTCTGACCTATGGTTTTGCTTTCTACTGTTTATTACTCACAGTCAACCATGGTTCAGATATATTAAATGGAGGGACTGGGGTTGTGGCTCAGTGATAGAGTGCTCACCTAGTACATGTGAGGCATTGGGTTTGATCCTCAGCAACACATATAAATAAATAGATAGATAGATAGATAGATAGATAGATAGATAGATAGATAGATAGATAGATAGACTAAAAGTTTACATCTACAACTAAAAAAAAAATTTTAAATATAGTTTTAAGTTATTTGCTGTTCTGATTTAGTTTGATGAAATTTTACACCATTCCAGTCTGTCCTGCAGTGAATTTAAATCATCTCTTTGTCTAGCATATCCATGCTATAAATGCTACTCATCCAATATTGTCATGGTTTGTCACCCAAAACAAATGATCCGCCTTCTGACATATTGCCAGAAGATACATAGTGGTCTAACACTATGTCACAATATCTGTGCCATTCACCTAATCTCATCTCATCCTACAGGTATAGAAATGTCTCATCATCACAAGAAGAAGGGTGAATATGAGAGAGAGAAGAGAGACTACATTCACATAATTTTGTTACAATATATCATATTAAATTTTTCTATTTTATTATTAGTTATGGCTAATTTTTTACAGTGCCTAATTTATAAATTCAGCTTTATCCTAAGTATATGTGTTACCAGGTTTTCATTACTATAACACATACCTGAGATTAATCAACTAATGCAGAGAAAAGTTTTATTTTGGCTCATGAATTCAGAGCTTCCAGTCAGCGATGATGCTCTCTGTGGCCTTGGACCTGAGGTGAGGCAGCAAATCCCTTGGAAGCGCACAGTAGGGCAAAGCCACTTACCTTATAGCCAGGATCAGAAAGGGAGAGAAGGGAAGGGGCTAGAGTCCCACCATTCTATTTGAGGACACAGCCCCAATGGCCTAATGCCTCTCACCAGGTCCCACCACTTAAAGGTCTCACCATCTTCCAATAGCACCACGCTGAAGACCAAACCTTGATCACGTGGATCTTTCCAGGACATTCCAGATCCAAACCATGTCAGTGTGGATGAGTAGGAAAAAAGTACTGTATATATAGGGTTTGGTTCAAGTTCCTCCAGGGATTTCAGGATGTATTCCCCACAGATAAGAGGAGACTACTATTGGAAAATGTGATAGAATGTCGCTTCTGAGATTAGATGACAAAAAGACTAACTTCCATTTTGTTCTCTCCTTCCCTCACTCAAAACAGCCACCATGCTGTGCACTGTCCTATGGGAAGGCCCATGGCAAAGAGTTGGTGTCTCTGGCCAACAGTCAGCAGGGATCCAAGATTGCCCACAGCCACGTTAGTGAGCCTGAAATGGATTCTTCCTCCGGGGCTGATCCTAAGGACCTGCAGCCCTGGGCCTGCAGCCTTAATGATAGCTTTTCAAGAGACCCAGATCTGGAGATCCCAGCTAAGCCACACTTAGACTCCTGACCACAGCACAGGGAGATGATGAATGTTAATTGTCCTAAGCTGCTCAATGATGGGGTGATTTATTATTTGGGAATCAATAAGCAATGCAGTAGATGACATGACTCAGCTTTGAATATCTTTTACATAATTATACCGAAATCAGTACTAAAACTTGGTCACAACTGGGAAGGCTAAGGGATTGGAAAGCTGTGAACAGCCGGGGAAGATGGTGGAAGAAATCAGAAGCCTCCATTCCCATGGAGGGCAGTAAACAATAGGGTCAAAGACCAAAACAAAGAGAAGCATCAATGATGATAAACACAGTCAAAGTGGCTGCCTCTGGAGGAGAAATGCTGCCTAATCCTGAATCTTGTATAACTAGGTGACAGTTTAAATTTAGTACACGTGTGCCTTTGATAAAAATTTAAACTGAAAATATTCAGTCACACAATCCAGATGTGATGCTTCCGTACAGTAGAAATTTCCTTTTCCATCTTTCACAAAGTTGAAACTGAGTAGTTTTCTTTTAATAAGTTTCCCTTATATTATGTTAGGACCCTTGAGCTCCCGCTTAATCTTTTCTAGTTCTTACCACCTCAAATTTTTTTCACTCTATATTAAAATTTCTATTTCCCTAAATCTCTAATCCTTTAATCCTGTTTTTCCTTTGGGTGTTCATTCATGTATGTGTGTATGTGTGTGTGTGTGTTTGGGTGTGCCCCACAGGATCCTCTCCACTTTCCCCTTTTGCCTAGTGAAACAGGAAGTTCCACACTGCATCTGTAGCATCTTGACCTCTAGTCAGGACCTGGCTGAAGAAGGCACCCAGTTCATTCTGGGTAAACAAATGAGCCTCCAGCCTGACCATACTTTCCACCCCCGTGGCCTGGTAAGTACCTCAGTAGATGAGGCTGAAAGTGAAGGTAGCAGGAACACCTCTGGCTAAAAAGCCCGCTCAACCCTTGTGCAGGACTGTGGCTGTTGGGCTCAGCATCAAGCCCCCATGAGGCAAGGACCAGACAGCACCAGGCTGATGGCCGACAGGGCAGAGAAGAGGCCAGGATGGAAGTCAAAGGAAACTACATTCAGCACAGGCCAGCGACAGGCTGAACAGAAGCACCCATAGAGGAGCAAGTACCAGTCGCTGAATATTCCACGACTCCTCTCCAAAAACAGCCAGGTGAGGGAGGCAGCCAGTGAGAGGAGGAAGTGAGTGAGAAAGGGACCTCCAGAGAGACCTCTGCTTTGGGTGTTTCTGTGGACCAAAGCCTGGTCAAGGACACTCCCAGCAGGTCAGGCAAATTCCCGTTAATTTGGGTCCTTGGATGCCAAGAGTTAGTGACTGTCTTCTTTATGAGTTAAGAGATTCGGAGACTAGAGAGAACGTTTCATTTCAGAGAGCCACAAAAGACCTTAGAAGCCATCCACGTGAGCGACAGGCTTCCAGACTGTTCATCACTATCCACCTGCCCCTTTGGCCCCCAGCTGCAGGGGTGCCAAGGCCCATCTGGTTTCACTCCCTGTTGATCCTCAGCAGCAGACTGAGTGCCTGGGGCATAAGAGGCCACCAAATATAGGCCAGATGAATGGTGAATGAGGTCCCTGAGAGCTGACTCGTGTTCCCTGGTGGGAGTCCATGCTGGATATTTCAAGTGTGGAGAAGACTGTCTTTTTAATGACAGGACAAAAGTCCCATTTCCACTGTCTCCCTTGCTCTCCACCTCCACAGGAGCAGATGCTGATCCAGTCCTGCAATGCCAGACCCGAGAGAGTGTTTTGGGGAGAGGAGAAATCAGTCATGTGCCTGTTGCCCTGTGAGGAAGCCCAGCAGTTACACCTGAGACAGAAGGGCAAGTAGAGATACCTGTCCTCTCAGCATCATGACTAGGGACCCTGTATGTCATCACCCATTTAGAGGCCACCCAACAAGTCTGCATCCATAACATTAGACTTGAATATGACAATTTACTCTGACAGGACCCTCTAAATAGAATCATAGTAGGTACAGTTATAACTACTCACCTGGCCTAAGTACCAGGAACTGGCTGGGTGTATTTGCCACATGGGAGCTACTGCTGTATCTCCTCACAAGAAAGATGCTATCCTCCATCAGTGAAGGATGGAGCTGAGTCTTTTGGCCAAACCTCAGTCAGTTCAAGACATACTGGAATGCATAACAGGCAGCCAGGGAGCACCCTGAGGGGGAGGATTGTGACTCCTACAGACAGATCACTTGGGCTTGAATTCCAGCCCAGCCACACTGGTGATGTGACTGAAGCAAGTCACTTAACCTGTGCACCCTTCTGTCTCCCGTTCGTAAAGAGGAGAGAATGATGATCTGTTCAGAGAGCTGTTCCTGGGATGGGGTGACTGAGACACTTGGGAGAATCTGTCATGCACAGCAGCTTCTTCATGAATGTGAGCCTCCATCAAGACACAGTGCTGCTGTAAAGAAAGCCAAGGCTCATTTCCCAGGGCCATTTGGATGTCCATAGGCAGGTTCCAATCAAAAAAGAAATCAAGTGTGGTACATGCATAGCTTCCTAGTTTCACTCAGAAACCTTGTGAAATTCCACAACTAACCCTCACGGCAGCCTGTGCTCCTGAGTAAATAAACCCTGAGGTGAATCCTAAGGGCTAATACCTTATGGGAGGTGGGTGCGCTCCGCAGGCAGCGAGACTGCCGGGGAGAAGGAAACACAGGAATGGGGAAAAGCAAATATGTAACTCCTGCTACCCAGCTGTCTGCAGCCTCAAAAGAAAGCACAGTTCAGTTGTATGAGATATATTAGGGAAGGTTGAACAGTGTTACTACACCTGGAGCAGTTCTAGGATGGCAGGGGAGCGGTGGGGAGAGAAGGCACAGCAGTTTAAAGTGCTCCGCATCTCCTGTGTCACTGGTCAAAGCTCACTTCATGGAGCACTGAGCCCAGCCCATAGCTTCAGGCTGTTTTCACTCCATGGTATATTAATTCGCCAGTAATTCTAGGTTGAGTCCCCAGGGCCTTCAGGTGGCATCTGGGAGCCCAGATCCCACACCTCACAGTGGGGCACCTCCTCTGAGTCTGGATATAATGGGAGTAACCAAGACCACCATGAAAACCATCAGGTTGCTAGTGGAGATTAGGAGGCAGAACTGCTAAGTTCCCACAACTGAGGGCTCTGGGGTGGCAGGCAGGTGGGACCAAGTGAGGGTGGGAGGCATATGCATACATCTGGCCCAGAGCCCTTTGTGGTCTGAGTTGTATGTACTTAGAATTAAAAAAAAAAAAAAAATCCTAACTCAAGAAATATGCTCTGGGGCTAGGGTTGTACTTAGCGGTAGAGCACTTGCCCAGCATGTGTGAGGCACTGGGTTCAATTCTCAGCACCACAAATAAATAAATTAAACAAAGGTCCATTGACAACTAAAAAATATTTTTTTAAAAAAATGCTCTCAACACAAAGGCTTTTTAAATAATAAATGTCTCTTCTCTTGGACTCAGAATTTTAAAAAATGCCTAACTCAAAATTTATCCTGAGTTATTTTCACCCTCCTCTTACCTCCTTACCTCCCAGTGCCACCTATAATCACATCCAAAATCAGCTCAAGTTGAAGTTTGTTATTGCTTCATGCATACCAGTCTCAAGTAGTCTTATTACAGCTTCCCCCATCAACCAGGAAAACATCCCTTACTTCAACATTTCCATATCCCGAGACTGTTTATACTGTTCAGAGGCAAAGCACTCTCCAACTCTGTGCCCCAATTATGGTACCAGGAAAATATGATCACTACAATCAAAGCACAGAGATTATGTCAAAAGCAAGCAATTGCCCAGCCCTGCTCCACCGCGTTGCATTCTCATTGGGGAATGTCCTCCAAAGGCCCACGTGTTAAAGGCCTGCTCCCCAGTCCACAGCACTGATCTAAAGTGGTAGAGCCTTTAAAAGGTGGGGCCTAGTGGGAGATCTTAGGTCACTGGGGACATGCCCTGGAAGGAACTACAGGACTCTGGTCTCTTCCTCTTTCTCTCCTTCATTTCCAGTCATGAAGTGAGGCTTCCTCCACCACACACTCCACCATGATGTGCTGCCTCAATACTGGCCCAAAAACCACAGGCTAGTTGGCCATGGACCAAAACCTCCAAAACTGTGAGCCACAATAAACCTTTTTCTCTTTATAAGCTGATTATCTCGGGTATTTGCTATATTAGGAAGCTGACTAACACAGGGGATGTTTACAAAAGCTTTATAATGCTTTTTTCCTTGGAATACTTGAAAGTACACAGCCAGGGCAATGACATGTAAAGTTCAATGTGCTTCATTGCACAAACTTGCATTAGGATTTGGCTATAAGGGAGGCCATGCATGTCATGGGCAAAGTTAGACTGAAAGCCAGGATAATTGGCTCCTGGTTCCTGCACAGGTACTACCAATCTGTGTGACATTGGGTGGACCAGCCAACTTCTAAAAGTTCTCAGTGTTCTCTCCATAGAATAATCGGGGTGTTGAGTCAGGTTCCGGCAGTGCTAACATCCTGTGATTCTATTTTACCATGACTTAAGTAAGAAAATGCTGTACTTTCAAAGGTTATTTCTCCACCTTTCAAAACTCCAGAGTTCCTGAAGTTCCAGTTGAGGGACATAGCACTTACCACTTCTTGCAGACAGAGGGTAGAGCATTCTAACAAAGCCACAGAGGGCTTGGATGTCATCATGGTCTACCAAGTTCTTTGTCATTCCAATGACTCCTGAAGCCATGTGATTAGAGACTAAAAGTCCCACCACCTGAACTGGCTACCCCCACAGTACCATGGCAGCCTACTTTCTGCTATCAAGTTATCTGTCTATAAAGCAGGCTGAGTGCTGCTTACTGGACCCTGCAGGAGGACTTTGATGTTGAGCCATCCCTCAAAAATGTACACACAATATATATAGATTTGCCTTTTCTCTACCCATTCATCCCTTCATGGATGATTAGGTTGATTCTACATCCTAGCTATTGTGACTAGTGCTGTGATAAACATTTGAGTGTAGGTACCCCTTTTTAAAAAGTGTACAATTATATTTAATACCCTATATCTATAAGGTCAAAGCTCAGACAAGAAAGTTCTCATAAAGAAGTTTCCACATACCCTGTTTTTGTAAAACTGTGGTAAATACACAAAACATAAAATATTCACAGTGTAAACCATCACTGTCATCTACCTCCAGAATTCTTTTCATCTTACATAACTGAAGTTCTAGACTGTAGACAATAACTTCCCATTACCCTTTTGTTTAACTCTTAGTCAAAAAAAAAAAAATTCCACTAAATGGAAAACTCCATTCTCAAGAAAATGGCTGAGGTTATTTTTTTTTTCTTATATAGGATAAAATTAGGCCTGTTTTTAATTTTACTTCATGTTCAAGCTTGGCTTATAAATTATGCTCAAGAACTACTATTTTGCTCCAGAAAGTTATATTGAATCTTTTACCTACAAGCCAATGTTGATGCAGGTGTCTTTCTGACACGTTGATTTAATTTCCTTTGGGATATACCCTGTAATGGGATGGCTGGTTCTATGGTAGTTCTATTTTTTGTTTTAGGTTTTTTTCTTTTTTCTTAAAAAATGAAATTCTGTCATTTGTGACAACATGAATGGACTTGGAGGATATTATGTTAACTGAAATAAGCCGGGCACAGGAAGACAACACATGATTTCACTCACAAAATCTTTAAAAATTGATCTCATAATTTTGAGAATAGAACACTATATTTCATTGTATAATTGTCACAGATTTTATGCTAAATTTTGTTGCAGAAAAAAATGGGGTATGACCAGCTTTTTTTTTAATCGTGCCGATATTTTTAAAATGCCATTGTGTCAATCAATTATTTTTCTTACATTTTTTTAAAAGTATGCAAACAGAGAATTCATCTTAAAACACCTGCAAATGTTCTGCTTACTCTACCCAGTAGCCCATTATATGAAAAACCTAACAAATAAAAAGGGAGAATCAAAGATCAAAAAAGACAAGATAGAACAAACCCCAGGCTGAATGGACTGGCAGGCTCAGGCGGGATGTGGGGTGCGCTGCATAAAGAGCAGAGAAGGGAAGCTTATCCACCTGCAGGAGTCGTGGGTGAGGTCACGGTAATCACCTGACAGGGGCAAGCCCATTGGCAACCTTTAGAAATCTCCTTTAGAAAATGTAGACCTGGTGTTTGGTAACTGCCATGCTGTTTACCTGGATGTATTTTAGAAAATACTAAATATGGAATTAGCTCTGAATGACTCATCCAAGAAGAAAGGGATTCTAACTGTGGATAGAGCTTAGATTTCCTAACAGGTAAATAGGAAAGGACTTTCTGTAGATGATGTAAGATGTAAAAATTTTATCTCTGTAGATGATGTAAGATGTAAAAAAATTTTTTTTGGTACCAGGGATTGAACTCAGGGGTACTCAACCACTTAGCTACATTCCCAGCCCTATTTTGTGTTTTATGTAGAGACAGAGTCTCACTGAGTTGCTTAGCGCCTCGCCATTGCTGAGGCTGGCTTTAAACTCACGATCCTCCTGTCTCAGCCTCCCAAAGTGCTGGGATTACAAGCGTGAGCCACCGCGCCCGGCTAAGATGTAAAATTGATACTATAAAAGTAATAGAAATCACAGAAAGCTTTGGAGTCCCATTAGAAATTGTGAAGTTCTCATGATGCACAAGGTATTTGTGTGTGTGTGTGTGTGTGTGTGTGTGTGGTGTGTCTGTGTGTGCATGTGTGCATAACTCTATAGAAAGTGACACGTACACTTTTACTTTTCTTAACTGTAGCACATTCGTTCTACTAAGAGCCTTTATGGTGAATGCTTAGCTGTATTCTTATTTTAGGTGCTTCCTTCTACTGTATTAATAATAGATGGGATTCCAGGGTTCTAGGCTGAGAAATATTTCCAAAATCCTTCACTCACGAGCTTGCAATTATCTGTGCAATGAAGTGAGAGCACCAGATAAAGGGCATGGATTAGGGGTAACTTTGGGGCCAGAAATCACGTGAGGATTGGCCAAGTACCAAAACCCAGTGTGTACAAAGTGGATTAGGGTATGATGGCTAACAATTGAAATGCAGAGTGATCCTTATTACAGTGGAAATGTCACTGGCCTGGAAAGCAGAAAACCTGAGTTGGGGGTCTCACCACTTCCTCTCCACCAGAGGTATTTACTAAATACCTAAAATGAAAGAGCAGACCATGTGACCTCTTTGCTCCCTTCCAGCTCTGAAATTCTATTCTATAGAACTATGGGGATTTCCCTGAACATAAATTGACATCTTTGCCAAAGGCAACAGCAGAAATTAGTCATAGAGTCTCATGTGAACCTATAGACAATGCACCTTCTCAAATAAAGGTGTACTGACTCAGGTAACCCATTCATCAATAGGCCCTATAAATATTCATTTTGCATGCTCTTTTTATATAGATTAATGATGTCATAAAAATGGTAGGCATGGCTCAATGGAAAATAAGTTACCACCTGTGACCATGCCAGGGTAAAAGCCATAACTGAGGTGTGGAAAGCTTTCCACCTGACTTCCCAATGGAAAGCTCTAGAGGGACTTTGTCTCCTTTTTCTACCACTTGAGAGGGATGTAGGGAGTTGGTGAAACACACATGTGACAGTGTGATAAACTGGCCCAGAATGGAGAGGCGGCAAAGCCAGTGAGCAGCTTAATAACATCTCTAAGGACATAAGGGATAATCCCGCCAGACTCCTGACCTGTTCTCCTGTCCACAGAGAATGGGTGCTTCATCAAACCCCATTTGCACTGGAATCGCCAGGGAGCTTTAAAAGACATTTACCTGCACGCTAGAAATTCTGATTTGATCTGTCTGGTGAGCAGGTAGCCGACAAGGGCACAAGTAACCAGGCATGCTTAGTCAGCATGGCTAGGGTTTCCCAGGCACCATTCATTAAATATTTAGCTCCATTGGAAACATAACAACTCCCGGAGAGTGAAGCAGGTGTTCTGCAACCCAAGAGCCGCCCAAGGATGATCTGAACATCTCAGATGCTCTCAGGGTGGCTCCCAGGGCAAAGAAGATGCCTCACATCATTGCTGAAAGTTTGGATACCTATGTTCTCTAAGAAAATCGAAGGCAAGAGTTCTACCTATTTCTTTTTTCTTGGCTCTCTTTCTCAGCGTTCTGGTCTCAGACAAGCTTGCATGTCAGAGATTTTTCCAGCTCCCCGACAAAGTGGAAGCTCCTTGAATGGAAAGACTGTCTCAATCTGCTCCTGCTGCATCTAGCATGTGCAAGGCCATCAATACATGCTAGCTCACTCCCTACATGGAAAATCAAAGCCCCCACAGAGCCAAGAACCACAGCTCTGCTCCCCACTCCCATCGAAGAGCCCCGGTTTCCATCCTCATAGCCAGAGCATCAGAGCCAGGGATGAGAGGCAATTTTCTAATTTCTTTTGCTGGGAAAAGTGGCATCTTACCTAGACTCCAAATTCACACAGTGGTCCCTTCTCTGTGTCTTGTGATGTAAAGCAGGAGATTCCTACATAGCATTATTGAACGTCCCGTGCACTCCCTCCCCATAAATCATGGCATTATAGGAACTCCGGGGACCTTAAGGCCTCCATGAGCCCTGAGCCCAGCTCTCAGTGTTCTCCAGGCTCAACATTTCCTTAGCTCCTCCTGGAACAGAGATGCGATATGAAACTAGTTCCTTCAAAGACATGAGTTCAGAAATATCAAATAGATTTTCTTCCAACTCCTGGAGCAGTTAAAGGGCTAAACAAGAAGAGAAGAACTTGCATATACATCCGATGAGCTCCTCCATTAATCTCTTTATAGAGAAGACAGCTATCTTAAATCAAAAGGGATCTTACATCAGAAAGGTTCCAATGGCCGAAAACATCTCCTTCTAAGGCCAGGATCATCATTCGTAATAGGATACTCAATTTTGTCACCATGTAAATAGCCAGGCACTATTTTAAGTTAAGACATTATGCTATTTTGTAAACAGTGCCCTATTTGGTTAGCTGACAAGATGGTAAGAATCTAACTGTTTGATTGATGACAACACTTTGCAACCCAGAACAGGGTCTGAGGCCACAGGACTGAGAAGTCATGTGTTGAGGACAGGAAGCCAGTTTGGGCTCTCAGAGGCCCTTCCCAGCAGGGGTGTGGTGCCGTAGAGACAGTGGAATGGCGTCAGACATCTGAAAAAGACTAGGAGGCCCTGGAAGCTGGCCCTGAGGGGCGTACGAACAAACTCTGCAAACTTTCACAACTGTGCCCAGGCAAGCTCAGTCCCGGGGTTGCGTTTCAACTCTCCCACAGTGAACATGAAGCCCTTAAGAATGAATGGGTTTTGTTAGGCTTCCCTGAGATGCGTCTTAATTCAAGTACTCTTGCCTGAGTGAGTCAGAGGCAGGAAAGCTTCCAGCTGGTACTTTTCCATGCCTTCTCCTGGATTATATAACACAGCACATTTTTAGAAACCTTGGTGCCACTTGCAGAGACTTCTAAGCTGATATTTCAACTTCCTCATCCTCAGACTCTCAAATTTTAAAGAGAGGAGATGTCAGTGTCTTTGAGCTATGGACAACAGAAATGAGAGAACAATACAGTCTTACTATATGTAAAAGGAAAAAGGAGTTTCGTGCAGTCATCTCAAATTATTTCCTTCTTATACCTGTGTTTATGTAGGAGCAGGATGAGAGAACCTAAAAGTGGCTGCGTTTTATCTTATTGCACCTGAGAAAGTTCCTCTGCTGGATAATTTAAGTGCAGTATCACAGTGGTGGTGGCATATTGTTAAGTTCATACTAACATGTAGATGACTAATACAAAATCCAGAAAAATTTAATGGGGACATCTTGAGAAAACTAAATTCTTGAAATATGGAGAGACTGAAGCAAGGGATGGAAATGTATTGACAGAGATGGAGGTAAAGGAGCTCCAGGTAAAAAGGCTACGGAGGCAAAGACTGTTTCAATTACTGTCAAGTTCATGTTGAAAGGATGACCAGTTGCAACAGCCAGACTTCAGTCTCGTTCCTACTTCTTCAAATGCCCAGCTTTACCCTCTGAACCATGTCCAAACCAGCCCTTGCCCTAAGTGACCAACTTTGACTAAGTCTTCCAGTCTAGATGCTCTGGAAGCAAAAAAAGCAGCCGTGAGATGCCAGTCTGTCATCCCCACATAGCTTCAGCCAAGCCATCAGCACAGTGGGAAACGTCTTCTTGTTTTGAAGTCTTGTGGGCTGCCAGAGATCATGAAACCTTAGTCATGGCCCAAAACATTGGGCCAAAACCAAACAGGAATTGCAAGAGGTGAAGGAAAGGGCAGGAAGAAAGGAACTGCAGGTGTGCCATGGTTCTGTGGGACTCAGGTCCGGTTTCCCTCCTTCTCATTCCCACAGACACTGGCACATTGTGCACATACCACTCCACGCTCTTTAAATCAAAAACCATCACTTTCAGCTGCACGCCAGGGAGACCACGTCATACACCATACAAACAGTGATGACTTAACTCTGGCCTCATATGTTTTGGGCATCTGAGTTTTGCAGGGAGGGGTCATCACATTCTCTTGTGTAAGCTTTCCCTGTGCCAATGGGACACCCCCCTGCCATCACGTCTGATGTAGCTGCACTTTAGATGTACTGTCAATCTTAGACCCCAAGAAGCAAACAAGCAGAGGAGCAGAAACATCCTGACATAGAAGACCTCAGACCCCTGCCCTGCTCCCAGAAGAAAGAAGAAGAAAGACAGCCATGTATGTTTACTTACATTTCTTGGAGTTGGGTAATATGGCTTTCCTTAGTGTGCCCTCTCTGCATAATGATTGTTATAGGACAGTCACAATTATCCACCCCCAAAGAGTCAGCCAGCAAGCTTGTCCATGGAGAGATGTAGCACCCACCCTATCATTCATGTAATAGACACTAGGAAACAAATATATATTGAGTGCTTGCTGTATGCCAAACATAGGACTAGGCACTAGTCACCAAAGATGAGTAAGATGTGAGTCTCCCTCTCCTAGATGCGTGCAGGGTCTACATAAAACTATGAGAATCCCAGGTTTATAAATGCCAGTGGTGTGCTAGAACTGGCTCATACCAGCTCACAAGAACAACATTAAGCACTTTTTCCCCCAACTCTGAGTTCAGAAATGTCACATTAGGTTGCTTGAAATCAACCACAGCGAGAATGTTTACACCATAGAAACTGTCAGACCCTGCAAATCAAGGTTTTGTTATTGATTTGGTTTGGATGTTGTTTGGCTTTTTTTTTTCTTTTCCTTTTCTTGAGATGGTTTGCCAACACCATGGTCTACAATGACAGGGGACTTGAGTGCCATGGCAGTGGCCCTGCTCTCAGGCAGTGGGGCAAGGCTTTACGTAACAGATGATACACTGCTTGCACATTTCGGGCTGAATAAGCTTTACCAGACAGCAAAAGAGGAACAGAGAAGGAAACCGATGTAAGCAGATGTGCTGCCGGAAAAGCTGATTGTGGTCTACAGAGTAGATGGGTTTGGGGGAGTTCCACCGTGAGGGGAGGAAGGAGGCTGTACCAGGCTGTACTAGGGCAGGGCAGTGGTGGCCACAGCAGGACCAGCAGGCATGAACACTGCAGCTTCACTGCAGCAGAAGGCACTAGCAGGACAAAGGCAGTATCCTCTGTCTTCTGTCTCCCTGTCCTAGAAGCTCCCGTGATAGATGCTGCACGTAGAGTGTGATTTTGAACAATGTTGTTCAGAAAAATTACAGCTTCCATGTTTCCACAAATTGTAAGGATGGAGAAGGGACTCTATCTTCAGTTCACAGTTCTAAGCAGAAATTGTATTTCCCTGCTTGCCACAAAGTATCAGTACCTTCCCCAGGTGGATAATTTCCTTCTTGAAAAGCTCTACTCAGGTCTTCCTTCTCTACAATAACATGAACAGTGGGTGGAGGGTGGAAGGAATTCTGGTTTTGTTTGTTTGGTTGGCTGGTTGGTTGGTTTGGCTTGGTTTGATTTGGTTTGGTACTGGGGATTTAACCCAGGGATGCTTAACCACTGAGTCACACCCCCAGCTCTTTTTACATTTTATTTTGAGACAGGGTCTTGCTAAGTCACTTAGGGCCTCATTAATTGCTGAGGCTGGCTTTGTACTTGAGATCCTCCAGCCTCAGCCTTCTGAGTTGCTGGGATTATGGGCGTGTGCCCCCATGCCTGGCACTCTGTATTTTTATGGTTTAAAATGATGCTTCAAAAAATCAGCACAAAGGTCACTGCACACCTACCAGGATGGCCACAATTCAGGACACTGACAACAGCAAATGCTGGTAAGGATGTGGAGCAACGGGAATGCTCATTCACTGCTAGAGAATGCTACTTTGAGGGGCAGCTCTGATTTCTTACAAAATTAAACACATACTCCTACCATATGATCTAGCACTCACGCTTCTTGGTATTCACCCAAATGAGTTGAGAGCTTACATCCACACAAAAACCTGCTCCTGGATGTTTATAGAAGCTATATTCCTAATTAGCAAAATATGGAAGTCACCAAGATGTTCTGCAGTAGGTGAGTGGATAAATAAACTGTGGAACATACCAATAATGGAATATGATTCAGTGCTAAAGAAGAAATTGCTATCAGGAAGAAACAAATGCATATTACTAAATGAAAGAAGCCACATGCTGTATGATTCCAAATACAGCACATTCTGGAAAAGGCACAGTACTGAACATAGTACAATAATCCAGGGGCTGGAGAATGGCAAGGATGAACAGGCGGAGCTCAGAGGATTGGGGGGCAGTGACATTATTCTGTACAGTACTACAGTGGTGGATGAATGTCATTATGCATCTGTCTAAACCCATAGAATGTCCAATAGCAAGCAGGTCCCTAAGGTAAATCTTGGACTTTGGCTTAATGTAAGTTCATCCGTTGTAGCAAATATACCACTATGCTGTGGAATGCCAAGGGGGGTGGCTAGGCATGATTCAGGAACTCAACTTTTCTCTCAATTTTACTATGAAACTAAAATTACTCTTTTAAAAAACTGTATTTTTTAAAGACATTTTAAAATTGTCACAAAAGAAGAACCTGTGTTTTAAGGGGTCCTGCGCCTCCAGGTGGTAGTCTCCTTGCCCCTGGGGAGGGTTTGCACCGCCACGTGCCTAGAAGCCACTAGGTGGCACTGCCATGGCCCTTCCTGGTTCACAGGCTCACCAACTGGTGTGGCCTGGAGTTCCAGAAACAGAGCTAACTGGAAGATCCCAGTGAACCAGAGCAGGCAGATGCCTCCAGAGCAGAGACCCAGACCTGGAAGAGAGAATGAAGTAGAGCTCAGAGAAAGGAGAGTCCTGAAGGGGGAGGGAAGCATCAACCACCTGGGACACCTCCAAATTAGGTCAATGCTACAAGCTGCCTCATCGCTAGGTCTTCCCTGCATAGAATTGTATTCAAAATGGTGGAAAAACAGCAAATTGAAGGGATGCATTTCTGTCTATTTTTTGGGTGGCTTCTGAGGATGGATTAAGGGTCCCCACTGCCTGTGAGGAAGAGGTGCTGACACCCAGCTTAGCTCCTCAGATAGCTGATGGGACAGTGCATGTGTGCTCATCCTAGGGCACCTTCTCCACAGAGTGAAGGGGCTGGGGCCAGCCTCTGCCAGGTACTGACTGGGTCTTGTTGAGGTTCAGGCAATTCATTTGAAAAATGGGAACAATGATGCATGTGCCCTCCTATAGTCATTCTGGCTTTGTAACCTGGCAATCACTTTGCAGTCATTATTTGCACTCTCGTTACACTTTTACTCCCCTGTACCAAGGATTGTTTCTACCTCCACAGAAGCCATTGCATTCATCAGACTGGGCTCCCTGTAGGCTTCAAGGACCCCATTTTGTCTGTATCTGAACCACTGCAGTAAACTGTTGACTACTCTCCCACACAGTGTCTCTCAAAATCTATCCTACACAGAGTTGCCAGAATTCTAAAGCCTTGCTCAAATCATGCTCTCTCTTGTTCAGTCTTCTTTAATGGTTCTGCTGGAATCTTCCACATGGAAGAAAAACCACTTACTTGGTGTTTGAGGCCCTGCAGTCTCCACAGTTCTCTCCCAGAGGTCCCCAATGTGTGGCTGACTCTCCTAAACCATTCATAGCCCTCTTAACCCAGCCTTTATCCTCTTGCTCAGTTTTTCTCTGCCAATTTTAACATCCTCCAACTTCTCCTAATGAACTCTTACATGTCCTCCTCTTACTCATCCTCCAAACCTCTTCTAAAATTACCTTTCTCAAAAAAGAACTTTTGTAATTCCTCTTCCCTGGTCTTACCAGTCATTGAATTCCCCAGAAATCCTATGGATCCCATCTTTATTTCTACATTACCTAGCATATCTTGCAAGGGTAAATACCCAACACACTTGACTCCCTACCAAAGTATAAAGTTCAGTAGTAAAAGAATGCTGGGCTGGACTCCTTTCTATACCCACATCCCCAGTACAATGATTTGTACCAAGTAAGAGATCAATACATATTTGCTGAGTTGACATGAAGAAGTCAAGAAGGACTTACATGAAATTAGTGAAGATCTTAAGACTAGTTGTTTAGAATTTAATTTTGGTGTCAGGTGTATACATACCACTTTTAAAGTACTTCAGAGGATACACTTCATATTTGCTCAGTTGTTTTTTAATTTTCCACCTGACAGTTATATTTTCCCCATGTAAATTGTCAACCTTGATTTTATCATTTCTAGTTGTAGTGTCTTATAGGTATAATCAGTGCAAATCAAAGTTTGCTCCATTTTGGAGCCTCAGTTTCTACAGGTCTATTAGCATTCTGTTACTATAACAAAACAACTGAGATAATCTGCTTAAAACAAGGAAAGATTTGTTTTGGTTCATACCTTTGGAGGGTGCCACCCAAGGTCAGTTGGCCCTGTTGCTTTTGAACCTGTGGCAAGGCCGCACATCAAGGTGAGAAGCATGTGTTAGAGAAAGCTTCTGTCTTCATGGCAGCTGGGAAACAGAAAGAGGAAGGAGCTGGGGTCCCGATATTCCCTTTAAGAGCACACCCCAGGGATATACCTTTCTCCTAGTAGGCCCTACCTCTTAAAGGTTCTACCATCTCCTGATAGCACCATGGATCGGTGACCAAACTTTTAACATGTTGTCCTTTGGGGAACACTTATCCAAACCACCCAGATGCTTTCACTTCTCTCCAGATGTTTTCAGGATTTAGAGACAGCATTGTTCCAGAGCAGCAGTTTTTGAAGTATGAACCTTGGACCCACAGATGAGCATCCCCTGGGAACTTACATAAGTGCAAACTGTGGGACCCCACCCTAGACCTACCTGACCAGAAACCCGTGGGCTGGAGGAAGGAGAAATCTCCCAGGTGACTCTAATGTGTTCCCCGAGAGCCTATTCTAAAGGCAGAAACTCATGCCTCACACCAGACCTACTGACTTGCATTTTAACAGGATCACAAGACAATTCCTTTGCACACTGACATTTAAAACGCACTATTCTAGAGTGCTTTGGAAGAAAGATGCCTTCCATTAGGGAATTGCCATCAAGAAACCTGGCTAGGGGGTTCCAGTGGTACGTGTGAGGCACTGGGTTCGATCTTCAGCACCACATAGATAAATAAAACAGAGGTATCGTGTCCATCTACTACTAAAAATTTTAAAAAATTAAAAAGAAACTTGGTTAGTTAAAAGTGGCCACACATTTTTGCCACATTCTCCACTGAGAGATGGAATCTATTTCCCATCCTCTGGCCTGTGACCAGTTCTGATCAGTCAACACGGCAGATGTGGTACTGTATAAACCCCTAAGGCTGGGCTTTAAGAGCTTGAAGGCTTTGTCTTCTTTAGAACATTCCCTCAGGGAACCCAATTAATCCACTGTGGGATGCCTTTGGAGCTGCCAGGGGAAGGAGAACTAAGACATTCTGGTCCTCTACCCCAGTTGAACTGTCAGCTGACAGCCACTGGGCAGCCAGGTGAGTGAACCATCTCAGATGTTCCAGCCCAGGTAAGCCCACATGGAGCATAGACCTGTGAGAGGTAACAAGAGTTGTTTTAAGCCACTTACACAGCAATAGACAACTGAGACAATAAGCTAACAAGTGAACCAATCGTGTGTCTCCCGAAAAAAAATCTATTTGTCCAAAGTCATCTGCTAAATTATTAAATTATAAATTTTCATGAACTTCCCCTGGAAGATAGTATAGCTATTCACAAGAGGAAGTAGGCTAAGAGTTAAAGACTACAACAAGAAAAAATGTGAATGTGTTAATATAACAAGACAAAATTGGTATCATTCACAAACGAGAATGGGTGACCACGGGCAGAAGAGTGAAGCATGCTATTCCACTGGCCAGATGGACCCACATTATAACTAATGATTTTTTCTAGAGTGTCAATTATTCACTTGAAAATATTTTAAAGGGCTGGTGCTTTTGGCAAGGAGAAAGTTTATTTTCTAGAAAAATAAAGCAACAAAAGACACTATTCATATGGACTTACTGATAACTAAATTCAAGTCAATTAATTTGTATGGAGTTCTAAGTATATGCAAAGTTCAGTCCAGGTAATTAAAGGTACACCAAATTAAGTAAACTATTCTAGGCCCTCAATAGGTTTAAAAAAAAAAAACTGTGGCAGACTGTGTTAGTCAGCTTTTCTTTGCTATGACAAAATACCTGAGTAAATCAACTTAAAAGAAGAAACATTTATTTTGGCTCACAGAGTTTTCAGTTCCTGGTCAGCTAGCACCATTGCTTGGGGTCTGAGGTAAAGCAGAACATCATGATGTTCTGAGCAAAGCTGGTTACCTCATAGCAGCTGGGAAGCAGAGAGAGAAAGACAAAGTTTGGGGACAAGATATAATCCTCAAGGGTATGTCCCCAAAGACCTACTACTTTCTTCAACTAGGTCCCACCTCCTACACTCTCTGCCATTCCCCAATAGTCAGTTCAACTGTGCATCCATCAATGGATTAATGGATTATGCATCCATTAATGGATTCTCATGAAGGTGAGAGCCTTCATGATCCAATCACTTCCCAAGATCCTCCCACCCTGAACATTGCTACATTGAGGACCAAGCTTTCAACACATAAGCTTTTGGGGAACATTTGCGATCCAAACCATAACACAGGTCTGTGGAACAGTATAGCCGAAAGAGTATAAGCTAGGAGCCAAGAGGCCTGGCAGCTTGTCCTGACTGTTATGTTCCAATGACATCTGCTGGTAGCAAGAAATAGATGCCAAAATTACTTTTAATTTAAGAAGTGCAGGTAGTTAGTCCTCAGCTGTAACTGGAACAGTCCCAGGAACATCAGGAATACAGGTTAATTCCTTGGTCTCTTGTGGTGACCATATGATCTCTCCTTTGAGGACCTTGCTCTCTCTAAATGTACTCCATTCTCTCTTTGTTCATATTTTATGCTCCTGCACAGCTTCAACTGACATAGATTCTCTATAGCTGTTCACTAGCCTTCCACGTTATGACCTTAGTAACTTACTTCAGCTCCCATTTCTGATTCAAATTCCTAAGGGAAAGAATCTGATTGGAAGCTCATTGGTCAAAGCTTTTGGACAAACCAAGAGATTGGCTATGCATGGTCAGGTGACCATCCTAGCTTAATTGATTATCACAAGGAACTGAGGTCACACCATTTCAAAAATGACCACCTAGATAGCTAGGGCTGCTCATGAGGCAGTTCCTACACAGGAAATGTGACCAGTGCAGGTCGTGATTAGCATTGCTCCACAGCCATTAACCAGCTGAGAATTGGGCAAATCACTTAGCCCCGGTTCCAGCCTCCTCAACTGTAAAGGATGATGCTAAACAACATCTCTAAAGCCTTTTTCTGCCAGGACTAATGTGATATATTATACAGTGCATAAAATAGAAAGAAATCAAGTATACCTATTGTGGATACAGGAGCTGCTATAAACCTAAGATAAAATCTGGTGAAAATCTGGGCAATAGGTGTTTTCAGGACCACCTGCAAAAGCCAGTGTGCCAGGAGCAGGGCTGTGCTTCAGGGTAATCATATTCTTTGGATAACCTACCTCTTCCATTCGACAGCATTGGTTATTAACATAGCTATGCAAATAATGAAGATAACTGAGAATATGCAGCTTCTCTATTCTCTATTCACTTCTCCCTATCCACTCCTTACAGGGGTCCCATCATACAAGATTCCAGCACCTTGCCTGCATATAACCAAAGCTCAGGGATCAAAGTGCCACTTCTACCAAGTAACTTTTTAGAAATCTTAGGGTGTCCTAACACTTCATTCTCACATTTATGGTTATTAATCAAAACTAGAAATCCAAAGTGTATCATTTGTACTTTGGTGTGAAATTAAATCAGCATGTTACCTTTTCCAAGGTATTTTTGTATTTAGCCACACACATACAAAGGAAATTGTTAATTTTGGGCAGATAATGAACTTGTAAAGAATTATTTCTCTTTTATTTAACTTTTTTTTAAAAGAAGGGTCTTTTTTGGTGGTGTCACTAGAGAGACTTCTGGGCAACCCCTCACTCTGTGCTGTACATATAAGAAGCTTATGATGTACTGGCAGAGATAGCATTCAATCAAGAAATAAGGAATTATGCCAAATACCACCTTGCACCTTATGCAGAAGACCTGCACTGATAGGGTGAGGGAGCCAGAAATGCCACTTTAAAATATATGTCTTGGTATATGGATTATTTTGAGCTAAAGGCAATTAAAACCCAGCAGAAACAACAACCAAAAGCTTTCACCCTCTCCTTACTCCTAAAACCAGAGTATGTGAATTTCCTCCATTATAGTTTAGATTTGAGGTGTCCCCCCAAAACTCATGTGTGAGACAATGCAAGAAAGTTTAGAGGTGAAATGGTTGGGTTATGAGAGTCTTAACATAATCAGTCTGTTAATCCATTGATAGGGATTTGCTGGGCAGTAACTACAGGCAAGTAGGGTGTGGCTGGAGGAAGTGGGTCACTAGGAGCATGCTTTTGAGATATATATATTTTTTTCTTTTTCTTTTTTCTTTTTTTGGTACTGGAGATTGAACTCAGGGGCACTCAACCACTGAGCCTCATCCCCAGCCCCATTTTGTGTTTTATGTAGAGACAGGTTGCTTAGCACCTCGCTGTTGCTGAGGCTGGCTTTGAACTCGCGATTCTCCTGTCTCAGCCTCCCTAAGTGCTGGGATTACAGACTTGCGCCACCGTGTCCGGCTTCTTTTTCTTTCTTTTTTTGTTTTTTTAGTACCAGGGATTGAACTCAGGGGCACTCGACCACTGAGCCACACCCCCAGCCAGTTTTGTTTTATTTAGAGACACTGCCACTGTGTTCCTCTGCCACTGTGTTCAGAAGACCTGACAAGAACAATTTTAGAGGAGGAAAAGTTTCTTTGAGGCTCATAGTTTCAGAGGTCTCAGTGAATAGATGGCCAACTCTGCTGCTTTGGGCCCATTATGGCAGAAAGGTGTGGAGGAAGAAGGCAGTTCAGGACATGGAACCAGGAATCAGAGAGAGTTCCTCATGAGGGACAAAATATATACCTCTGCTGGGTGCAGTGGCGCAAGCCTGTAATCCCAGCAGGACAGGAGGACTGCGAGTTCAAAATCAGCCTCAGCCAAAGTGAGGCACTTAGCAACTCAGTTTGGCTGAGTTTTCCTCTCCAGGAAAAGAGGCCTCACAGAAACTGAATTTATCTGCACCTTGACGTGAGAAGTCTAGCCCCAGAGCTGTGAGAATACACACAGCTGTTGTTTAGGCCACTTGCTCTTTTTCTGTCATGGCAGCCTAAGTAGACCAATGTGCCATCCTAACCATGCTTAAGTGTATGGTTCTGGGCATTAAGTACATTAACGTGATTTTGCAAAATTGATTTTTTTAATCCTGTTTAATTAGGACTAAGTGAGAAAATTGCAAAAGATTGAAGATGAAAACATAAAAGTCTAGAGCTCTGCATTCAGGTTGCTTTTCAAGCACCTTTAACTTCTTACTCCTTTACAAGGAATTCAAACTAGAAAACAGAAGCAAACACTGTGACTTTGGTTTTATGAAGAAAGTCAGTGGAGAATTTTAATCAGTGAAACCACACTCAAAAAGCCTTACACCAGAGAGTCCATAAATGGATGTTCTTGACGTGTTTTAAATGAGAATGTTTTAGTCTGTTGCTTTTTTTTTTTTATTTCCTTCTTTAACTGACTCTTTTGATCATTCAGCCAATAACTGATGTCGATCATGTGAGATAAGAACGCTTGTACAGATTCCATTCCATCTGGCTGGGCCTTAAAGGATGAGTGGGTTCCCACCAGGCAAGGAGGATGAAAATAATAACCTGGGAAGAGGAAACAGGCTGGACAGTCATGGGAGCATGAACGCACCTGGTATGTAAAGGAATTGTACCATGTCAGTGTGGCAGGGACATAGGGTCATTAGGTTATCCTGGGAGGAAAAGTCAGAAAGGTACACTGGTCTCAGATTGCACAATGCCTGGAAAATCACAGTGAGACATTTGGAACTGGTCCTTCAGCAGGCCTTGAAGGTTTTCCTTGGGATCTGATCTGATGAGAGCCATGGGTAAGTACAGCACAAAAGCTGGTGGCAAGGATGAGTGGCACCGGATGTGTTTTGCAAGAGATCAAGTAAGAGACAAATGTGGAAACAGACATGACAGATATCTTGCAAAAACTGACAGTCACAAAGAAAAAGAGATGTTTTTGAGGATAGTGTGGAAATTTCTGGTTCATTTTAGGTTTGATTAAGATTAAGCTGGCAGGAATTTGGCCTGCAGATTTCTCCTAGGCAAATATCTTCTTAGTATGAATAAATTAATTTTAACTGAATGTTATACATTCCTTAGATATTGCTACTTTGAGCAGAAAGTGAGAACGAGGATTAAAATGGGAAAATCTGATACCCTCCTAGTTCAGAGTGACCTGAAACAGTGAACAGAAGGGCTGCCAAGGGCCAGAATTCTCCAGGAACCAGCTGCATGACCAGACAGGAGTCAAAGAGCTGACTCTGCCGTTGTTCCTCTGGCATGATTTTTTTTTTTTGGAGAACATAGAATATATAGCAAAAAGAGTCCTCAAGAACCTACCTCAACATCATAAAGGCCAATATATGAAAAGCTCAAAGCCAAATTCATAGTAAAAGGGGGATAAAATTAAAGCATTTTCTTTAAAATCTGGAACAAAACAAGGATGTCCTCTCTCACCACTCCTATTTAATATAGTGCTAGAAATTCTAGTCAGAGAAATTAGGCAAATGAAGAAAATAAAAGGGATAAAAATAAGAAAGGGAGAAGTCAAATTATCACTGTTGGCAGATGATATGATCCTATACCTAGAAGATCCAAAAACTCCACCAAAAGACTGCTAAAGCTAATAAACAAATTCAGTCAAGTAGCAGGTTACAAAATCAACACAGAGAAATCAATAGCTTTCCTATATACCAACAGTGAATCTGCTGAGAAGGAAATCAAGAAAGCAAGTCACATAGCCTAAAAAAAATCTAGCAATAAATCTAACCAAGGAGGTGAAAGACCTCTATATTAAAAACTACACAACATTAAATAAAGAAATTGAAGAAGACCTCAGAAGATGAAAAGACCTCCCATGTTCATGGATAGGCGAAATTAATATTGTTAAAATGGCCACCAAAAATATGCTACCAAAAATAATATACAGATTCAGTGCATCCCCCATCAAAACGCCAATGACATTCTTCAGAGAGATGGAAAAAACAGTCTGAAAATTTATTTGGAAGAATAAAATACCCAAAATAGCCAAAGCAATTCTAAGCCAATAAAGCAATGCTGAAGGCATCATAATACCAGACTTCAAATTATACTATAGAGCTATAGTAACAAAAACTGCATAGTATTTCATAAAAACAGACATATACATGAATGGTACAGAATAGAAGACACAGAGACAGACCCACATAGGTACAATCATTTGATCCTTGCCAAAGGGGCCAAAAACATACATTGTAGAAAAGACAGACTTTTTAACAAAAAGTGCTGGGAAACTGGTTATCCATTTATAGAAGAATGAAATTAGACCCTTATCTCTCACCCTGCACAAAAATCAACTCAAAATGGATCGAAGACCTAGGAATTAGACCAGAAACTATACAACCTCTAGAAGAAAATGTAGGGTAGAGCACTCCAGCATATAGACATAGGCAAAGACTTTATTTATAGGACCGCTAAAGCTTAAGAAATAATGCCAAAGGTTAATAAATGGGATGGCATCAAATTTAAAAGTTTCTGCAGTGCAAAGAAAATAATTAGGATTATAAAAAGAGCACCTACAGAATGGGAGAAAATCTACTCTCTGACAGAGGATTAATATTTAGAATATACAAAGAACTCAAAAAAACTTGACGCCAAAATAAATCAAACAACCCAATTAATAAATAGGCCAATGAATTAAACATATACTTCTCAAAAGAAGAAATGCAAATGACCAACAGATACATTCAAAATGTTCAACATTGTTAGCAATTAAGGAAAGGCAAATGAAAACTACGCTGAGATTTCCTCTCACTCCAGTCAGAACGGCAGTCAGAAAGAACACAAAAGATAATAAAGGCTAGAAAGGTTGTAGACAAAAAGGAAAACTTTTACACCCTTGGTATGATTGTAAATGAGTACAGCTACTATGTAAATCAGTTCGGAGATTCCTCCAGAGACCACACATGGAATCACCAATGACACAGCAATCTCACTCCTCAGTATTTCTCCTGAGGAATGAGAGTCATCATGCTACCGTGATGCATGCACACCCAGGTCTATACAGCACAGTTCACAACAGCCAAACTATGAAACCAGCCTAGGTGTCCATCAACAGATGAACGGATAAAGAAAACGTGGTCTAGGCACGCAACGGAGTTTTATTTAGCCAAAAAGGAAAATGAAATGGTGCCATTGGCAGGAAAATGGATGGAACTAGAGACCATTAAGTTAAGCAAAATAATCCAAACTCAGAAGGTTAAAGGTCATGTGTTTTCTCTCATATGTGGAACCCAGAAAGGGAAAAAGAAAGGGAAGGTGAGAGTGGATGTCATGAAAATCAAAGGGAGATAGAAAAGAAAAAGCACCAAAGGACAACAGGTGGGGAGGGAGGGGGGAAGTACTGGGGATTGATACTGGCCAATATATTGTTATGTTGTATGCATGTATGAATTTGTAACAACAAATCCCACCAATATGTACCACTATATGCACCAATAGAAATGGAGGTAGGGAAGAGTCCTCAAAAATCCCAGTCCAATAAAGCCCAACAGGATATTTCTCTGCTTTCTTCCTTGTACGTAATGGGATTGTTAAATTGAAATCAACTTAACTATATTAGTCAGGTGTCCCAAGATAAACTTTGGTCACCTCAGTTTATTTCTCATAGAAGAATCCTTCGAGATATTTCCAATAGAATTTGAACTTTAACCACTTTTTCTTCGCTCAGGGTACTCAACAGGTATTACCCAACCATGAATCTAAACAGGAATGCCTGTTGGCTACACCTCTTTGCTGTGTTAGTAATTGGTAGCATGTATGCCCACTTGAATTTGTGTTAACACTACAATTATGTTGATCTTGCCTATGAGGTGCTTAACATTTAATGAGAGACTACTATACAAATAATAATATAAATAAAAAAGAGGAAAGAGATGAAGTGATCCATTAATGAAAAGGAGCTGAAATTTGATCATATTAACCTCATGGAACTATTAGCCATGCTTCCAGTATTCTGCATGTCCTCTTCCCTCATTTCATAACTGTCTGAGTCTCCTCTCTGGCCATCCTCATACACATTTCCTAAAGCAGTCTTTATGTCTTGTACATACTTCTGCTGTTCTCTTATCCCTCCCACTGCAGCCCGGGACAGACAGTCTCTGAAGGTCTAGTGGATGTGTAAAGTAGAACTAGCTTAGCCCATTAAGAGAAATAAGCCTGTCTGAGTCATGCTCCAGCCTGGATTTTATTGAAACTGGCCTATTGCTCTTGGGTGTTAACTTCCTGAAGATGTCTAGGAAGAACGCATTCTATGGGAAAAATACAGGAGTGTGTAGAGTGATAAAAATACTGATGTTCCCATCATATGCACATCCAGACTCAGTCCTGGAGTAGGATATTGACCTGTTTACCCTAAAAGTGAAGAAGCTTGATTTCCTCTGGGACATCAATTTCATGGGCCTTCCTAAAACCCTCCATTAGAAATTTCTCTCCATTAGAAATATCCTAAACCACTGGAGAAAAGTTAAAGACCAATATAAAGGTTAATATGTATCCATTTATTTATAGTCTATATCATCTTTAATCCCTATAAAAACCCTATGAGGGGGGCTGGGGTTATGGCACAGTGGTAGTGTGCTCACCTAGCACACGTGAGGCACTGGGTTGGATCCTCAGCACCACATAAAAATTAAAAAAATAAAGATATTCTGTTCACCTACAACTAAAAAATAAATATTAAAAAGAAAACCTATGAGAAGGCAGTAGTAGCCCCATCTTAGGACTAGAGAATATAAGACTCAGTGAAGTAAACTCACTCTCTGAAAGTCACATAGCTAGAAAATCAGACCAGAAATTAGAACCCCACTCTACATGCTGCCAAAATATTTGCCCTTCTATCTACAAGCTCAGTTCTTGATTCAGCACCAGCAAATTGAATT
Source organism: Geosciurus inauris (assembly GCA_004024805.1). Classification (NCBI taxonomy): domain Eukaryota; kingdom Metazoa; phylum Chordata; class Mammalia; order Rodentia; family Sciuridae; genus Geosciurus; species Geosciurus inauris. The sequence goes on along the minus strand of PVHX01004998.1, from coordinate 41,355 downwards.
GTATGAGTAGTAGTAATGATAAAGATCTAGGATGACAGTGGAAATGATCCATAGAGGGCACTTTGCCTGATAAAATAATAGGGCTCTCTACCACCTGGGAATTTATAAAGCAAGACAGGGCATGCCAAAGGGTGAGAAAATGCTGAAGTCCAATGACTGTATTCAGCTTCTTCCTGTTACAACCAAGGGCTGGGTCTCTGAAAGCTCTCAACTTTTTTTTTTTTTTTTACACTATAATTGCACCCAAGCAACTGCTGTAGAGATAATAAAGACCCGGAGTGGTGGTGCGCACCTATAATCCCAGCGGCTTGGGAGGCTGAGGCAGGAGGATCACAAGTTAAAGGCCAGCTTCAGCAACTTAGAGAGGTCCTAAGCAACTTAGCAAGAATTTGTCTCAAAATAAAAAGGGCTGGGATGTGGCTCATTGGTTAAGCGCTGCTTGGTTCAATCCCTGGTACCCAAGGTGGGGACAGGGCAGGTAATACAGTTGCATTGGTTAACTGTGTTTCTCATTAGATTTCCTGACCAAATGCCCACTGAAGACAAGTAAAAGTGATGCTAAAACAATTCTTGAAAAGCTGTGACAGGATGGCAAGGAGCAAAGGATACCTAAGACCCAACTAGTAAGTGAAATTCATGGAGGCAAATCTGTTCTTGTCTTGGTGGCATTTCCTACACCAAGTGGACTTGAATGTGGGGTTTCATGGGTTGCCAAGGTGCAGAGCATGTGGACAAGACCCAGGTTCAGCCCAAGGTGAAGTATTCACTAGAAAATAGCCCTAATCACATTCAGTGTAAGGGGAATAAGGAAGAAGTTCACAACCAGGAGACTCTGAGGATAGTTGTTTGTCTTGAATCTAAGTACTAAATGGACAACAAAAAGTACTCCTCTGAGAATTTATAGCCAAAAACTGTTATATGGGTTGTACTCCAAATTCACACAGTCATACTGATCTCAAAAAACTCAAGAAGTCCCAGATTGGTGATGGTTCCAGGCACCTGACAGAAGCAAACACTAATCATTCCCTAACACAGGCATCAAAGCATTCCCAGAATGAAATTCCAAGAAACATGAGAACTCTATCCCAAATATAAATCACGTGCATATAAAACATACATGCGTGCATGTGTACACTTACATGCATGTATGCATGTGCACACACACACACACAAAAGGAACTTTGTATGAGAGCCAGTAGGAAAAAGAAGAAGCAGAACAACCTAGATATAAAATTATCAGACCTAGTGCATGCAAAACACATTTAATTCTCAGCATTAAATAAGTAATAAAAGAATTAAAAATTAATAAAGAGCAAGAGGTGATTAAATCAACGCAACTGTGGGAGACTTCTAGAATCAAAACTCAAAATATTTTAAATCAAAGCAAATAAGTTTAACAGCAAATTGGACACTGCTGAAAAGAAAATTAATGAATTGGAAGTTTTACATGAAGAAATTATGCAGAGATATTCCAGAGAGTCAAAGAGGATGAAATGTGAAACAAAGAACAAGTGTCATGGCAGATAAAGGAGGTAAAATCATTAATCTAATTATAGTTTCAAAAGAAAAGACAGAATAGAACAGAAACAACATGAGAAAGAAAGGAAGTGTAACAGAGTCACTTAAGGAGTTAGCAGCCGGGCACAGTGGCACAAGCCTGTAATCCTAGCACTTTGGGAGGCTGAGACAGGAGAATTGTGAGTTCAAAGCCAGCCTCAGCAATGGTGAGGCACTAAGCAACTCAGTGAGACCCTCTCTCTACATACAAACACAAAATAGGGCTGGGGATGTGACTCAGTGGTTGAGTGCCCCTGAGTTCAATCCCCAGTACCAAAATCAAAAAAAAAAAAAACAAAAACAAAAACAGAAAAGGGGTTAGCACTTCCAAATTTTCTGTTGTGATGAGAAACAAAAATTCACAGGTTTAGTATGTCTAACAAACTCTAAGCCAAATTATTAAAGGAAATATAATCCGGTACACCAGAGGACAAAGATTCTGATTAACTGTCAGACTTTGATATATTCATTGTGAGTGTTACAACTTCTGCTGTAGACTAAAAGCATAAAAATATATGACTTTCTAACTACTAGAGGGGGAAAAAGCAGAACAAGAAAAAAAGTAGCACCCTCAAAAAAAAAAGAGCAAAAGGAACACAGAAAACTCAGGACAATCAAGGAACATAAAATTAGATGATAGAAATAAATGTAAATATTAGTACATCAAATATAAATGAATTAAACACCTGTGACCTGCTCACTCTACCTCCATCCTAGCTTCCTCTTTATACTATTTCCAGGAAGAGAAAAAGTTCAGCTTTTCTCTTTTCTTCCTTTAGGATCAGGATCTTGTCTACATCTTCCCGTCTTCCCAACTCCAGCAGCACAGCTTAGCATCAATGGCAAATAAGGTTCAGGCTGGGAAATTGACTTGCCTATAAGAACACTCCATGGGAAAATCCATCCAAGATGTTGCTTTCCATGACACCCAACAAATGTTACCCATTGTTTCCTTATTATTCTCCTAACACTCCTCAGCCCTCCAGTGAAGAGCTCAGAGTTACTGTTCTGGCCCTGCTTTTGTGGCATTTGCCAGGTTAATCACCACCACCATTCTTGATAGTGCTATCAGCCCTCAAAGGCAAGAACATCATCATCATCTACTATAATAATAATAAATTGATTCTGCAGAATGATTTTGAACTATGCATATATACTTTCACACCTGAATTTTTTGTTTCCCCTTTGGCACCTGACACATACCCTTAAAGGATCAGATCAGGCTTCACCAGCTCTTAAAACTCTTCCAGGCTGACTTAAAGACTTATCACACTTCACTGTGCTTGCTTATTTATGGATCTTATTTCTCACTTTAAACTCCTCAAAGATGGAAACGGCCTCTCCAGCACCTGGAGGTCTCCACTTAGAACATCCTCTGGCATGGATGTGTGAGTTGACCGTACACTCACAATGCTCACAACCGCCCTATGAAGTATGTTTTTCTTTCCTCTCTCCATTTTGCTCATGAAATCAAAACTCAGAAAACAGCGACTTTCCAAGATCACGCTGGTTATTGCCAGGTTCCAACCCTTCCCACTAAGTCACCTTATCTCTCTGAATTGTCCATGTCCATATGTAGTCCTCCAAGACAGACTTTGCTGAATTTCACTTACAGCTCCTCAAATGGAGGAGTCCAACCTGTCCTTCTCTCTGTGGGTGATGACTTGATCACACAGAAAGATGTTATGATTTACCTGAGGCCCCACAGCTGCTCCCTGGAAGATAGAAACTAAAATTCCAGTGCAAGCTCCCATACTCCGTGAACATTCAGTTCACATCACCACCCTTGTTACGGACTGGTTTATGTATAGGACCCAGTGCTGGGTGCAATTATAGTGCTCAAGTCTCATAATGACTACCAGCATCAACTGGCAATTTTTAGCCTCACATGTTCTCAAAGTGTCTCTTCCTAGCTTTCGAGTGGTCTGGGTGTAGCAGGAAGAAAAAAACTTTAAAATGTGTGCTATGCAGCATTTTTCCCTTCCTTTTAAATTTCCATTTATTTAAGTGTAATTCGATATGTGCATAAACACATATTAACTCATCAAAATGAAGGCAATGAGAGAAGTCAGTTATTTCCAAGATGTTTTGCCAAAATCTTCCTTTCCTCTCCCCAGGGAGGCAGAACTGGGCTGTCTATTGGTATTTACAATTCAGGTGACACTTTACAAACACCACATCCATTTTTAATGAATTATGGCACCAAATGAAAAGTCATGGGACACAACTGCACCCTAAAAATAAATAAAAGACATATAAAGAAACATAATACATCTAATTAGTAGGATTTATATGTGTTGCTGTGTTTCAATCCATTGATGTCTTTATTTTTTAAGTTACACAAAATGTTCCATCTTCAGCCATAGAAGCCCCAGAGGCATTTTGTTATATCTTGGTTGTCTTTAATAGCTTCCTTGCTGGTTTGACGAGATAATCTTGACTACTCTTGTACAGTTCCTGACTCCAGTCTGGAACAGCTATTTCTGCTGTTTCTCCAAGGTTACCTGGTTTCTTGTACATTCTTCTGTTCTTATGGTTTCCATGTCTAGATTCTCTAATCTGAAACACCTCTATTCTGAATTTTCTCCCACACAACAGATCTGTGTATTTATAGATAACTGGGCATTATCATCTCTACATCCACACAACATCCCAGACTCAACTATTTGCACATGAGCTCATCATCTTTGCCCCCAGACCTGCTTATTATTCTCTGCCGGGTCTCAAAATCTGCAGTCAGGTTGGAGCAAGACTGTTAGCAACATGGAATTCAGCTACACCATCAAGAAGATGTCCTGTGTGTGTTCTGGCTGGAGCGATGGTCTAACAGGACAGCGTGATGCTGGGCTTTGCAATGTTCATAGTGGTTAGAAGACTCTGAAATAGATGCCCAGCCACATCTCTAAATTTGCATGAGCCTGTGAGGAAAAAAAAAATTATGAGAGGCCTGGCTGTCTGAGCAGACAGATGTAGAAAATGGCAGAGAAGTTGGTTTCCTGAAAGATGAGGCTGCACTTGTTTGTATTTTGACACCATCCATGGAAGAAGAGATTGGAGTACAGAAGCCAAATCAGCTCTGAGAATTCCTTCTGGGCAAGCTGGCCATGAGACATGGAAGAAATTTCCCAGCTGGATAAGAAGGCACTAGAAGGTTCAGGGCTTTGTAGGGGAGCATAGGAGGGGCAGCAACACAGACATTAACCTGGGGCAGGAAATGAGCTAAGAGAAGAAGGTAAAAGTGATGTAAGACAGAGAAGACCACCTTGTGCCAAGACCATCTTCTACCATCAGACAACTCCAGGGAGCACCATGCCTATGGCTCCAGCCAGGGCCCTGCCCTCCTACCCCAGACCCACACCCCAGCATGACCCACTCAGACCCTCTGACTCTCACAAGCCTTCCTACTTCTCCACAGCTAGGCTCCTTCTCTTGTTAAGGATTTCTCTCCTGGACAATGTGAGGCCTCCTGACTGACCCTTCTGAAGTTGGCCTCACTCTCCTTCAAGACCTCATCTGTTGCAGACCACTCCAAACTTTTTCTTTTTGCACACCAAATATAAAAATTAAAAACTTACGCTCATTCCTAATATATTTTATTTTTGTACGAATTACGAATTTAAAATGCCCTTTGAACCACAAATTATGTAAATTATGTATATTTTAGGACACACACAAAAGAAAATGAGAAAAATAAACAAATGGATACACTAATTCTTTCATTACCCCAATTAATTGTCTTATCAATGTCACCTGAAGACCTCCTGCAAAGTTATTGAAGGAGCTTTGGATTGGATATGCTGTTAGTGTTTTATTAGACTGGAATAGATTATTTAACCCCATAGTGAGCCATAATTACCTAAAAATACTATTCTTTGGGGGGAATGTAAGAAAAAAGTGATGAATTAAGGAATCTGTTCAAGATGTCTTCTTTGATAGTGGAGATTGAAGATATAAGTAAGTTTATTTCCTGATTCTAACTCTATTAAAGTCCATTTAAGTCCATTTAATATACTCTTTTGCCCACAACTAAACCAAATCTTTTACATTTCTCATCCTGAAATTTACATTTCTCATTCTGTCCTAGGATAAACACAGAATGGAGAAGTAAGAAAATTATTAGTGCTGCTCCCAGGGTGACTTCTCAAGTCACACGGAGACATTAGAGGTACAGAAGCACGTAACAGACGTACTTCTTGAGCTGGGGACAGCAGTCTCACCCAATCAAAGCTATCAACTGGCAAGGAGGATGCTGATGTTTCTCCATTTCTCGCAAGATTGAAACTAACTTAGCTGACCTCAAACCCGGCTGAAAATAGGTCTAGCAAGCATAATTTAAGGCATCTTATTGTCTTTCCTGTTTTTCCATCAACGCAAATTAGCCTTAAAAATAGCATTCCACGTGGCCAAAGGTTAGAAAAATTGTCCTACGAGTGCTTTGGATTCTTTGTCACCCCCAATTTCTTTTGCAACTGAGAGCAGTTCATTAGGGAGGTTACTGGCGAGGGGGTTAACAGTTTAAATGGCAAAACAGGACGTGTGGCCACCAGGGCCCCTCGCCCTGCTGCAATCTACTGGAATTAATTGGTCTTGGGGTTTTTTTGTTGGTGGCGACAGTGGTTTTTTCCTTTTCTCTTTTTTTTTTTCTTTTTTATTTGAGAGTCTCAAATGGGCAGACACTGAAACCACTTATTTGCATACAGCTTGGCCCAGGCAAGGGTGAACTGAGGACACGCCAGGCTCCTTCTTGCCTGGCAAAGGCAGGAAGTCTGCTACGAGATGCACAGCTTCTCAAGCCTGAGTGGCTTTCTTTTCTCTCTGTGTCATTCATTTTGGAATAAAAACTACTGTTTACTTTCAAACAGAACACAAAAGCTTAGAAAGGGAGAAGGAATGAAGGCAACCCCCTCCCAATACTTTCTTCTTTTCCTTTTTTAATTTGAGGTTCTCAAGCCACCCAATTGGAAAGGTGGCAGAGGCAGGTTGAAGGCCCAGAGGACATTGGTGAAGATCCAGAGTGTCAGGCAACGTCCCCAGTACTCACCACCACACATGGTGGGGAGTCACAGAGGGGAGCAGCATCCTCCCCAAGCACTGAGGGCAAAACTAGAACCACATTACTCTGTCATTCCACCCAGAGATGTCTCTTGTTTCAAGGGGCACTTCTGCGGGCAGGAATGGTGAGAGGTTTGGGCAGAATAAACCAACTCTGAGAGACATGGCTACATCATCTCAAAGCAATGTGGTCCTTCCTCACTGGTGACTGGATGCAATTCTGCTCTCCTCAATCTTTTTGGGGGATGTGGATCTCTTTCTAAGATAACCACCTCGTTCTGGCTGGGCTGGGTAGTTTGCAACCTGCTGTCTCATGTCAGACCTCCCATGTAAGATGTGTCCAGAAACAGCAATGCGCGAGTTTGCTCAGGTGTGGGTGGCAGAAAAGCAACAAGGAAATTGTATTTCTGGGCAATATATGGCCAACATGCATGTCATCTCTGTCATTTGGAACAATAAATTTCCACAGAAGCAGCAAAACTTTATAATACAGTGTATTTATAGGTTGAGCTATTCCAAGAAACAAAAGTGGTAGGAAATTATAAGAGTAATAAAGTATGTGCTAACGTTTAGATATGCATGTAAACATCACTTTTATGAGAACACTTCATCATTTTTATGGGCCATCTTGAGTTATTTTTTCCCCACATCAGAGCACAATGGACCTTGAGTCCTGGTAGCAAATCTCTTCCCAGACCTATAGAAAGCTCTAAATGATGGAATAGCACTTCTGCAGGCTCCAAGCTCTTCCTACAGTCAAATGTCCACAGAGTCACCATTCCTATAAAAATCTCCACCCAACAAGGTGATTCACTTTCCAAATTTCATTAATATTTTCTCCCATACTGAACTGCTACCTATATTTTTAACAAAAAGAAACATTTTATCACTGGAGGAGCTATACACAGTTTGTTAACCCCCTCAGTCCTTCACCAGCTAAGTGTCTCATCCCAGCAAGCACCATGTGACGAAGCATGTAGCTCAAAATTGTGCTTCTGCAAAACTAAATACTTAAGTATTGTGAAATTCAGCAGTTGATTTGCAGGTCAACACGAAAATGCCACATGCTTTGAAGGGCCAGGAGTACATGCTACCCTGGGTAGTAGAGCAAATTTACACCTCAGAAATCTGGAGAAGGGTCAACTCGAGGCAGGAGTTTACCTGGCTTTCTTCTACGTGGCTGTAAGATCTGGGGAAGATGTGATTTGTAAGGTGGATACACTGATGAACTACAAGCCATAATCTAGCAAGGTTCCATTTCTAAGGACCACAGAGAATTTCATTTTATTAATCTTTGCCACTAAATTCGTTTTCTCTTTTCCAATTTATCCAATGATTTTTAGCATCAGATTTTTTCCCTAGATTTTTAATCAAGTTGTAGAAGCCAACATAAATTATGATAAGTGTACCCAAAGTCTTTTCCATCGAAGGCCAGGAAATGAATGTTTTCATAACATCTGTTTTGTGTCAATGCGATCAGTGTGCATTGACTGAGATGAATTCTCTCTTTGTTGTGGGACATATAAACCACTACAGGCCAGCCTGGAAACATGGTTCAGTGTATAAACTTCCTTGAACCATACAGACACATCCAAATCTTATTCTGCATTTAGCTCTTTGACCATAGGCAGATTTATTAACTGTTTTTATCCTCATCTCTTAATTTGCAGAATATGAATAACAGTGCTCACAGGGTTACTATGAAAATTATCTAGTTAAAGTAAGTGCCTGAAACAATTAATAAACAGTTGGATATTAATTAATATCATTAATATTATTTATTATTAACAATTAATAAATAGTTGCTCCATTTGTGTACAACATGTTATGTTGATGGATAGACAGAAGGATGGACCAATGGATGGATGGATGGATGGATGGATGGATGGATAGATAGATACATAGATAGATACATAGATTTCTAAAGGTGAGTTTTTAGCTCAGAGACTCTTCCTGGGACAAATCCAATTGCCCAAATGATAAAAAAAATCAGGCCTCAGTGTTTTATACTATAAGGTATTATCATATTCAACTGATCATCTCTATTTTTTGATATCTCTGTTTTTTAATAAGACATTCATTATTCTGTTCTTGGCCATATCCTTTCTCCTCCACAATTCAATTCTGTTATGATTTGAGGAAATTACATTGGGGGAGACAAAAAAGGGGCCAAAATTTTATTCTTCTCTTTGCTACTCAGTTTCAGGGTCACTTAGTTTATTCGTCCAAATGCCTTTAGTTATTTTCTTTTAAAAATGACATCATTTGCCTAATTCATTTAAGACTGGGGTAAAGAAAAATTAGGTAATTTTTGCACAGGGCTATTAGCTCTTAAAAATAAAAGATATTTGTTTCATGACATAGTCATTACCAATTAGCCTCACAGCATTGCAACTGCTTGGAAGGGTCTATGCTCCCCCAGTCTTGTCCTTGCACCCCAACATTTATCATTAAATCAAACTCCACTTGCTTTTGCTTTCTTGAGCATTAGTGAAGAAAGAGTTGCTACTTCAGGGATCTGACTCTGATTTGGGATAAATCTCTTCATCTCCTTCCAATTGCACAGGGTCACATATAAGATTATAGGACCACCATCATGTTTATGCATATGAATAAGAAAAGGTGGGTGGGATTTAAACAAATGAGATGACATAGAAGGTTGTCTTCAACCCCTGATTATGAGATTTTTTTAAAATGTCCCTACAGACTGCAAATTGGTGCAACCACTATGGAAAGCTATATGGAGATGCCTCAGAAAACTTGGAATGGATCTACCATTTGACCCAGCTATCCCACTCCTTGGTTTAGACTCAAAGGACTTAAAATCAGCATACTACAGTGATGCAGCCACACCAATGTTTATAGCAGCTCAATTCACAATAGCTAAACTATGGAACCAATGTAGATGCCCTTCAACAGATTAATGGATAAAGAAAATATGGTACATATACACAATGGAATAATACTAAGGCTTAAAGAAGAATGAAATTATGGCATTTGCAGGTAAATGGATGGAACTAGAAAATATCATGCTAAGTGAAATAAGCCAATCCCCAAAAAATCCCAAAGCTGAATATTTTCTCTGATAAGTGGATGCTGATCCATGGGTGTGGGGGAGGGGGTAGGGAAGAATGAAGGAACTTCTTTGGTTTGTGTAGAGGGGAGAAAGGGGAGGGGTGGGGCCGTGGGGATGGGAAGGACAGTAGAATAAGACAGACATTATTACCTTATATACTTATATGATTACACTACTGGAGTGACTTTGCACCATGTACAGCCAGAGGAATGAGAAGTTGTGCTCCATTTGTGTATAATATGTCAAAATGCATTCTACTGTAAAATAAGTAAATAAAAATGTTTTTTAAAAAATGCCCCTACAGTATTTAAGCACAGTATTGAAGGAGGGCGTTTTGTTAAATGCACTCTCATGTTTATTTTTGACAAGTTATCTTTCACCAAAATATAGCCTTTTTATCTAGATTCTTCTTAGCCTTGAGTTTTTATAGTCTAGCCCTTTAAATTAAAGGTCCCATGCAAAGACCTAAGCCCAACTTAAAAAAAAAAACTTGTCTGGCAGGCAGAAAAGATGCGGAATGTCTTTGTCTCTTCCAAGGAGAAACTCAGAATAAAAGTGGCTTACCCACATCAGGGGATGACTTTCTTTCACATAAATGACCAGCGGTTACTACAGGGTGACTCCATGACTCCATCAGGAATCAGGTCCCTTCTATCTCTCTGCTCTACCATCTGACCCTGGGATTTTTTTCTCCTCCGGAGCATACCTCATTATCACAAGATGGTTGCTGAAGCACCAAGCATCCTCCTCCACTGCAGATGGGAAAGGAAGATAGAAGAACAAATGGTCACTATTTACACTCCCTTGAGAAAGACTTTCCAGAAGCCGGTCCAAAGACTTCCACTTACATCTCCTTAACCTCACTTCCAGCAAAGGCGGTTGAAATACAGACTTTAGCTTGGCACATTTCCCCTTCCTATTACAGTAAAATAAGGAAGAGTAGATATTGAGTGAGCAAGTAACAACCTCTTTGCCCAGTTCCTTCCCTAAAAGCTCTCATAAAAGACTAGGCCACCTGCCATGGGTCTCTCTATTGTACTGGCAGCCACCTTGCATCTCTCCCAATCTCTGTTCCTCCTTCCTTTTCTCACATCCATCCGGGACTTTAAAAGTATTCGTAACTTCTCGGAGGCCAAATTCTATCAAGGTTTCCTTTTGGAAGTTTCACTTTAGATCTGCCCCAGCTTGGCTTCATCTGTTGGAAAGGTTTATCCCCAAACTCCTCCACGCTCTGAGCAAATGCATGGGCCTGGAGTCAGGACAGAGCCACGGGAAGGGAGAAGCGCCATCTCTGTTCTTGCTCTTAGGATGGCTTTCTTACCACTGCCGTTGTAATCAAACCAGGCATCTGGTAGCGATTTCCTCTCCTTGAAACTCTCTCAGTCTCATTGACCCTTCATAATTAGGAGGAAAATATCACATCCCCACCAAGGAGGAAAAAAGGGGACTGTGCCCTCCAATCACTCCCTCTCCCTCCTACGCAGTAGATCATGATATATTGGGAGATCACAAAATAAACAGAACTCCTCCCCTGCCACCATTAGACCAATCTCTTACTGTTTTGGCTTCATTAAAGGAAGGGCACGTGCTTATCAAGGACCCCAGTGAATAAATGTCATTTCCATGCAGCACCCTGAAGCCTGATGTGGATGGGATGGAACCAGGCCATTTAGAAATAGGGTAGTCTCCTGCAAGCTTGACCCTGAAGCCATGGCTGTAAGGAGATTAGTGACTCCACAGCTGGGGAGGTCCTCATTTCATACTTCACCCCAGAGCATTCTCTACAGTCACAAAATCACTTTAAATGAAGCCTCACTGAGAGCTGCAGCCCAGCTTTCCCCCATCCAGTTTCTCTGATGCTCCCCACCTCCAGACACCAGCTCCTTAGCTTTGGTGCCCAATCCAAGTGTGTGACTGGTAAGTTCTCCCCAACCCAAATCCCAATTTTTAGTAGTGTTTGCTCTAAAGAAGTTCTTACACATTCAGAAAAATCTTGTCTGTTTATTCCCAAAGTAGATCCTCACCGAGCCCCATCTCTGGGCCAGACTGGAGCATGTCCAGGAAATGAAAATTAATTGTAAGCTCCAAAATAAGTCTGCACTAAGAGAGAATTCACACCGAATTCATGTGCATGTTATAGTAACTGATATTTTTATGACTCTTCTAATTTGAGACTGGCTTGCTTCTCTCTTAAAGAGGAGAGTGTTTGCTACTTTTGGTGTTAGGTCACTCTTATGCCTGCTGCTATGAAAGCTGCAGATTAGCTGCAGAGAAAAAGGAGATTCCCCTATATAATAGACTGGCATTCAAAAGCCTTCACATTTCCAGGGCGATGGTGGGTCTAGCTACTCTGTCTCAGGTTTATTCTTTTTCTCTTTCTCCTGCTCAGCCTCTTCATGCAGAAAGGATTTGACAGAGTTGCCTTAATAAGACCCCCATGCACTCAAGCCCTGACCCTGTCCCTATCACCAAAATTGCTGATCCTCTCCCTTTTGCAACTAGGAGAACCAGCGTCCCTGTGACTAGACAGCTCTTCCAAGCTTCAAGTCACTTGGTTTCCAAGCATTTTGTCCTGTCCAGGCATCAACAACTCTTATTCAAATGCTCATGTCTCTGGTTAAAGAGAAAAACAAGCTAATTTGCTGGGATTGAAGGTTGACCTGCCAGATCTGGTGTAGGCTTGTCTCATGTCTTGGGCTGCACTTTTGCCTCATTGGGTTGCACCCTCTGGTTGAGCAATCTCATGTATTCCTGTGGTTTCAATAGCATCTCCATCCTGTCATCTCCCATCTCCTCCCTGGTTTGTCCTCCTGGGCTCCAGAACTGTATACACAACCCTCTGTTTGACATCTGCCCTTGGATCTTTCTTAATCACCTCCAAGGGAGTGTGTCTCCAGCCTGAACCTTTGAACTCTCCACCTGCCACCCCAGCCCCCAGCCCTGCCTCCTAATGTGTTTTTCCTCCAGCATTTGCCACTGTAATCAATGGTAATTTTATTCTCTTATGGCTCATGCCAACAGGGAACAGTCGGTCACCCCTGACGCTTGGCTCTGCATCTCTCACCACCCTCCCTTCCTGGTCTATTACCAAGCCCCATGGAGCCACCTCAACAATGAGCAGGGAACTCGCTCATGTCCGCTATCTCCACTGCTCCTTCTGCTGCAGCCAGCTGGTCTCTCTCCAGGGCTACAGCGCGAGCCTGGAGGCTGTTCCCCCACATCCTGGTTTCCCTCCCCACAGCATTCCCCACCCCTAATCCCTACACAGCAACAGCAACAAACGGTTTATTATGGTAAAATATACATCACATTTGCCATTTTAACCATGTTAAGTGGTATTAAGAACATCCACATTTTTGTGCAGCCATCACCACCATCCACCTTCAGAATTTTTCATCTGGCAAAACTGAAACTCAGCACCCACTAGACCATAGCTCCTCAGCCCCTGGCACCCAGGAGCAACTCCCTGTCTCTATGACCTTATATATTCTAGGTATCTCGTCTAGACACATTGTGGAGAAACTGTCCTTTTCTATTTCACTTAGCATAATGTCCTCAAGGATCCAACATCCATATTGGATAACGTGTCAGAATTTATCTTATTTTGTAACTAAAGCTGAATAATAACTCACTGTACACATCCATCACAGTGTATGTGTCTCTCTGTCAATGGACACCTGGATTGCTTCCACCTTTTGGCTATTATGAATAATGCTTCTGTGAACATAAATATATAAGCATCTGAGTCCCTCCTTTTAATCCTTTCAGTTACATACCCAGGAGTAGGACTGCTGGATCATAAGGAAATTCCATGTTTAAAGTTTTGAGAAACCATAACTAACTTTTTAAAAAGACTAGTCAGTCTTTCCTCTCCTTAAAGCCTTTCTAGTGACTTCCCATTGCTCCTGGTCAGCAGGTGTTTGGATGTCTGATCTTCCCTGACCCTTCCACCTTGACCCACTTCATTCCTGGTTCCAGCCTCACTGGCCTCCTTCCCACCATCCAAGGCTCAAAGTTCTTCGATGTTCACCTTCACACAGGCATCGTCTGTGCCTGGAACTCCATCTCTTTTGTTCTTCTATTCACCTTCAAGTCTCAATCTAAATGTCACATTCTCAGGAAAGTCTGGCCTTTCCCCACCCTCCAACCCCAGCTAAATTTGGCACCTAAAACAGCCTTGTCTCCCCACTGATGGACACAGGTTCATGCAGATGGGGACTCTCACTCTCCCATCTCACTCTTGCCCCCAATATCAAGTGCATGGTTGAATAAGTGGAGGGCCTCACTGTTTGGAACTGGAATGTCCCCAGAGGTTTATGTATTAAGGTCTTGGTCCCTAACCCAGCAATGTTCAGAGGTGAAGCTTTGGGGAAATGATTGGATCCGGAAGGTTCTGACTGCATCAATGGATTAACCCATTGAGGGATACATAGCTGAATGGACTACTCAGAGATGGCAGGAGACAGAATCCAGCTGGAGGGAGGGGGTCCTTGGGGATGTGCCCTGGGGACTATATTTTTTCCCCAGTTCCTTGCTCTCTCTCTGATTCCTGGCTACTATGAGGTGAACAGCTTTCCTCCACAATGCCCATCCACCATGATGTTCTTCCTCATCTCAGGCCCAAAGCAATAGAGTCAGCTGACCATGAACTGAGATCTCTGAAATTGTGAGCCTAAATAAAACTTCCCTTTAAGTTGATTTTATCAATTATTTTTTCCCAGAAAGCTGAAAAGCACACCCACCATGGGTGGATGGTGGCTGTTGCTTTGGAGCATAACGAAAGCTTATCATATGACAGACAGATGGACTTGACTTCATGAAATGAAGATCCCATAGTGCTTGTGCATGTTTTATTTGTCATGCCATCAATCTCAAACCCTTCATGTCACACTCAACCCTTTGTGTCACTTAAGGAGACTTAAAACTGTGCAGGTTGCAATTTATATTTTTAGTCTCACTTGTTAACTCAGTCCAGAGCTTAGAATAAGCAGGCATGGTTTCTAAAAGTTGACTGAAATAATTTGCTGGCTTGGTTCGGATAGATCTCTCAAATTCTTATGGCTTATGAACATACTGTATTTCTAAAAGCAATTTCAAACCAACTCAGTTTCTCTGATGTTAGATAATCGTCAAATACTTTAAATTGCTATCTAGCCATATTGCAATTAGAGCGAACATAATACATCAGACATGCCAAGTGTCAGCATTTCAGAGGATCACATTTCACATTCAACATTCAGACTGTGTACAGAGATACTTAAATGCCTGTTTGTGTATATAAATGAATGTTGATAAGAACTACCACGTGCTCAGTTCTTACAACTGGAAAACACTGAGAACTGGGTTCTTATACTATGTTAAGAGTTTTATATATAATTTAATCTTCATACAATCCTATAATATAAGTGTACTTATCCTTAGTTTATGGAAAGGAAACCTGATTTTCAGAAAGACTGAAAAACCCTCTTAAGCGTTTTTCATAGAAGTGATAGCGGGTCTGGCTCCAAAGCCTATGCTTTTGCATACAAGATAATAAGAGTCAGCTTTATATTCATTAAAATCCTCGCTACGCCCATTTTCTTCTTGAATGCATTCTCATTAAGAAAGCAGACAACTACATCCTATGAATCCACTTATTTCTCAAGCTGGGAAACATCCCAGCTTCAGGACTGCAGTTGCAGGTGAGGGAAAATATCAGCTGGTGTCACAGTAGGTCATGCTGCAGTGAGAAACAGCCTCTAAAGTCCCAAAAACCTACAACAAAAACAGTTTATTTCTAGCTCAGATTTACGGCCATTGCTGGTCAGCTAAGGCACTGCACCATGTCCAGAACCCAAACAAGCGGCAGTCTTTACCCAGAATATTGCTCATCTTAAAACAGAAGTTAAGAGGGCATGGTGAACACTCACAACACCCAAGGTCAGTCACAGCTGCTGTGCTGAACAGCACATGGCCCATTACAGAGGCATTCTTTCTCATTGTGGAAGAAACAGAGTATTCTAACCCAGCAGGAACGTTTCTTATTCCACAAATCCATAGCTCTGTGTTCTTCTCACCAGAACACCATGAAATTACTTTTAATTTTAAAAGATAATATTTAATCTAAGAATTTAGAGCTCAGGATATTCTTCTTACTTTTTCTAAGATTTATGAAACACGCCTTTTTAATAGACATGTCCACATAAATAATAAAATTAATTTTCCAAAATTGAAAAACAGACTGTTCTATCTATGTGTAACGGTCCTCAGTTCAAAGATTAGAAATATTTTCACCACTAATTTGTGTACGTGTGTGCAGAACTGGAGGTTGAACCCAGGGCTTTGTGTGAGGCAAGAACTTTACCATTGAGCGATATCCCCAACTCTTTTATTTTTTATTATGAGATAGGATCTTGCTAAGTTGCCCAAGCTGGTCTTGAACTTATGATCCTCCTATCTTGGCCTCCCAAAGAGCTAAGATTACAGGCATGATCTACAGTGGTGAACATAAGCCACTATGCCTAGTTCACCAGTAAATTTTGATGTGTCTTCACTAGAATACACCAATTCAACATTTTGAGTACTTTGTATGCTTGGTGTCCAGTATCACTCTTGGGAGCTGTGGGTTCAATAGAGCCATTTCCTCTTTTTTTTGGTAGGGGGAATACCAGGGATTGAACTCAGGGGCACTTGACCACTAAGCCACATCCCAGCCCTATTTTGTATTTTATTTAGAGACAGGGTCTCACTGAATTGCTTAGTGCCTTTTGCTGAGGCTGGCTTTGAATCCTCTTGCTTCAGCCTCCCAAACCACTGGGATTACAGGCATGCACCACCACACCCAGCCATCATCTCTTTGGTGCTATTTGGTAATTACTCAGCATCTATGCATTGGTCAAGAGTTGTCTCCATGATTAGGACTCCTTTGTCTGAATTCTTCATTCAATTTTCCTAATCTACTATTCTTGTTTGAATTCCCCACAATTTTTTCATGTAGAATGAGCTTCATTTAAACCATTTCACAATTTCTGAGTTCGCCAGCAAGACTTAATCTCAGAGCCAAATTATGCATATTTCCCACCTAAATATGAACAAGATCTACAGAGAACTCCTAAGCAATTAACATTGCTACTACGACAAACCAGGCTGTGTCTGGGCCTTGTGCAAACTTTCCAAGTATGGTAGCAGCAGCAATTGCCAGTTTCTGGCAGAGGTGGTGTGTATCCATTGGTGGCCTGACACTCACAGACCTAATCGCTAAATGTGAGGAGTGATCACAATTTCATTCACCTCCAGGGCTCAGGAGAAATGGGCTTCCCTGAGAAACAGGTATCCTGTTCGCCACTTTTGATAATCAGTAGTTGGATTTGCATCCCAGCTCTGCCTGAGAATAGATTGGGCAAATGATTTAAATATTCTCTCCTTCAGTTTCTATATCCATAAAAAGGGGCACTGAGAATACCTACTTGAGAGGGTTACTGCAAATACCAGAATTTAAATGTGATTCTGGATAGCTCAATTGGTAGACCATGTGGCTTTTTTCTGATAAGTAAAAATGTCAGGAGAGTAAACTGATTTTGCTCACTGCTATATCTCTGGACCAGTGCAGTGCTTGACCCGTATTTGTTGAATGAACATACAGGTATTTGGCTTCAATTAGCTGCAGAGTTCAAAAGCCTTTGTACTTTTGGGTAGTCTGGCATCTAGGGGGAGATGTTCAAGGACAAGGTCAGAGATAAATCTCCATTGGCTGTCTCTGTTCCAGCTGAGATATTCTTGACCATAATTTTAAAAAAATGAAAAGAGCCAAATAAAATGTAAAGGGGCCAAACTTTCCATTCTTTAAGTCCTTTTTTTTTTTTTTTTTTTTTTGTGGTACTGGGGATTGAAGCCAGGGCCTTGTGCATGCAAGGCAAACACTCTACCAATCAAATCCAATCCCATCCATTTCTTAAGTCTAACAACTTGTCCCAAGTCAAGTGCAGTGACACCATACAGCTTGCTACTTCAGGCAGAGTACCTAATCTGAGCAGAGGCGCCCTGCAGATCACTTGGCCAGCCTCACCACACTGGTTCCACAGGAGGTTATCCTCATGATGGGTTTTGTGATTTAGGAACTTGAATGAGTAACATTATCCCTGGCTCCCAAGATCCTTATTTGTAAAAAAATCTCACTGTCTAACTCATGTAGTCATTGTAAACATTGAAAAAATTTAAATCAGATTCTATGTATTCAAATTTCTCACTATTGACATTAAGGCCAGATAATTCTTTGTTGTCAGAGGCAATCCTGTGCATCCCTAGCTTCTATTCACTAGATGCCAGTAACTCCCTCTCCCGGGGGAGCAACCAAAAATGTCTCCAGATGTTGCCAAACATCCCCTGGGGGAGGGTAATTCCCCCCCCTCCCGTCATTGAGAACCACTGCTGGATATGGAGACACATGCAGGAAAGCATTACTTAATGTTCATTACTGAGAATGGCAGTCATTTTAAAACTACCTCAGAAATACTTCCAAATATGGATTGGTTATATTCATGTTTCCAAGAGATCAGTGGCACAGAAATGTAAAAGCCACCAGGATTCTTAGGAAATGTTTAGTGATTATTGGGTTGCAGGGTTGAGGTCCTGATTGTTCGTGTTTCTAACAGCATGAGCGCACTTCTGCCATATGTGATAAAGGAAGCCAAGGGGCCTCCGCAGCCAGGACAGCCAGCGGCCCAGGGCACCCATCTCTTTCTCTTTCATCTCTGGTTCTGCTACTCTTTGGACTGTGTTCCCTTCAAGTACTGGGACCATTTCTTCATCTTTGTACTCTTAGCATTCCCTCATGTCTCTTCTTACAAGGGTACTAGTCCATCACGAGGGCTTTACCCCTATCACCTAGAGTTCCCACCTCTGATACCATCAGCCTGGGAACTAGATTTCAACTTGTGAATTTGCACATTCAGCCCACAATAGCAACCAACACACTACGCAACACATGAAAGGCTTAACTTTATATAGGACAGCAAAACCTTATCGGAATGTTGCAATTACCTGCTTAAAAGTAACCAGACAGGGGCTGGGGTTGTAGCTCCGTGGTAGAGCTCTTGCCTTGCACGTATAAGGCCCTGGATTCGATTCTCAGCACCACATTTGAATAAGTAAAAGTCCATCAACAACTAAAAAAAATTTTTTTTTAAAGTTATCAGCTACAAAAACATACCGATAAATGACCTACTCCAGAGATTCTGTTCTGGGGCATGGTCTGGACACTTTAAGCTTCACTGATGATTCTAATATGTGGTCAAGGTTGAGAACCACTGGCATACAAAGAATGCAATAAAGCCTCTTGCTCCTCATTGCCAGATGGACACATTCCACAGAGGGTGCCCACCCAGGCCACGGCCTTGCACTGGTCCAATGATCAAGCCATCCATAGTATGTTCAGCCAGTCCCACCTCCTCTAGGCTCAGTCTGTGCAGTCTCCAAAGCACACATCTCCGCCTCTGTTTTAAAGTCCCCTGAGTGGGATCTCATGAAAAAAAAAAAAAGAAGGAAGGTCAATAGACAAGAGGAAGAGGATAGAGAGGGAAGGAGGAGGAGAGGACATGGGGAATGAAGTCTACCAAATTTGCTGTCCCTACATGACTAGACCACAATAAGTCATATATGCACACATGTATATAATTATAACTTAGTAGTTAAAATAATAATAGAAGGGATATCGGTAGAGCAGAAGGAGGGAAGAAGATGGGAGGGAACAGGAAAGTACTGGAGGATAAGATTGATCAAATTATGTTATGTGCATGTATGAATATGGCATAATAGTATAATTACAATGCACCGATTAAAATGAATTAATTTTTTAAACAGTGCAAAAGTATACCTATAAGAAAACAATTTAGCCGGGCGCGGTGGCTCAAGCCTGTAATCCCAGCACTTAGGGAGGCTGAGACAGGAGAATCGCGAGTTCAAAGCCAGCCTCAGCAAGGGCGAGGCGCTAAGCAAGCAACTCAGTGAGACCCTGTCTCTACATAAAACACAAAATAGGGCTAGGGATGTGGCTCAGGGGTCGAGTGCCCCTGAGTTCAATCCCCAGTA
>PVHX01004998.1:0-21505 GCA_004024805.1 Geosciurus inauris | reverse complement strand
GAAAACAATTTAACAGAAGCAAAAACTATCTTGGAAGTTGCTCACTGCACCCTTATTTATAATAGTGGGACAAAAAATTTTAGAA
Organism: Geosciurus inauris; assembly: GCA_004024805.1. Classification (NCBI taxonomy): domain Eukaryota; kingdom Metazoa; phylum Chordata; class Mammalia; order Rodentia; family Sciuridae; genus Geosciurus; species Geosciurus inauris. The sequence goes on along the minus strand of PVHX01004998.1, from coordinate 21,420 downwards.
TCTAATTAATATCTATAAAAGGGAAATTATGTAAGTAATGACATCAATATGATATGGTATAGCTAGTTTAAACAGTAATCTTAATTATTATACATGTATGTAGAAATGATATATTTTTAAGAGCAAAAAATGTATGGGATTACAAAAATATTATAGAATGAAATTATGATTTTTATCCTTCAATATTTTCACTTAATAAAGATAAGGATCCCTTTTGCAATTAGGCACCAGTTCATAGGCTTTAAGCAAACACCTTATAGTGAAAGCCAGCTTGTGGCATGTCTATCGAATTGACCTCAAATAAAATATGGTCCTTCATAGGCAAAAAAATACATAAATAAATAAATAATAAACAAATCTCCCTAAGTGCACTTCTATGTCACTGGACTTCTGTCCAGAGTCAAGGAGCACTCAACCTCAAGCCAGCTGTACAGTCCGGGACCTGAAGAAGGTCTGGAACCCTCACATAGGCATGAGGTGATGAAGAGAGGAAAGGAAGACCAGGGGGCTTCTCGTGAGCCTGGTGAAAAAGAGCTCAACTTAGAACATGGCAAAAGGCAAAATTACCCAATAAACTTGCCTGGGTTTAATCACGGTGAACAGTTGCACCTGTAACTCTGGTCGAGAGCAGAGGTTTGGGGAAATCTTCATCACATCAGTGAAAGAAGATTTTGGACTTCTAGGACTTTCACATCTTTGAAGGCCCGTGACTGGTTACCTGTCTCCTCCACCCAGGTGCAGATCTACCTGTACCTGTCTAGACAGGTACAGAGGTAGAAAGTAACAGAACACAGAAAACTGCAGAAGTAGAAACAGAAGCAAATGGAGGACTGAGTTCCCTAGTTTTGACGCTGTTGTGTTCTGATGTGAAGAAACACAAGGAGCCAGCACACAGCACATGACACCAGCCTTTCCACCAAGTCCAGCCCTATGGGCAGCTGCCCTTCAGAACCCCAGGTTCCAGATACTGCCAGGATGCTCCGGTGCTGATTTCCTGCACACCTATCCTATATCCCAGTGGTAGAACAACTCTAGGTTCAATCAGTATGAAGGAGGAGGAAGAGGAGAGGGAGGAGAGAGAAGAGAGGGAGAAAGAAAGACTCTGATTTTGTGCACTTTTCTTTTTCTGTCAATTTTTCAAGGCTGTGGGGAGCCCAAGAAAGGGCAACTACCCACTATAAAACCCTTAAAGAAAAAGTTGAAAGTGAAACTGAGATCTTGCTAGTTTCTTATATTCTGCTCTGGAGAAAAGAAACAGGATCTATGCCATCAGGTCTGTGGAAGCTCTCGGCACATAAAGGTTATTGACTGAAGCTGTCAAACTTCAGATTATTTGACAGTTGATGTATTCATTTATCCTTTTCATATTCATAGGTGCAGGGCCTGGTTTGTATATATGCATCTTAATTAATGCACTCCAAAACAATAGATGAGAAATAAAAAATAATTTACTCAAATATGCCACAGTTATCTCTCAATTGCTTGGGAAGGACTTTTCATAGGAATATTTTCACCTCTTAAATTTTTCATGCAGATGTTGGCTGTGGCCAAGTGCGAGGGAGGAAAACAGGCATGTGTGAAGGGGTCTGAAAATTTTTCCCCAGCATGGAAGTCTTTGTTTAACTGATTGGCGAGATGGAGGATCAGGCACCACATTCTTGGTGAAAAGGCTCTTTCACAGATAGAGTGCATTCAAGGAGAAAATCGAGCTTTGAATTGCTCTGTCTAAGGGCGAGTTTGAAAGACAGAGGGAAGAACTAAGTTCCATGGGAAAGGAAAGGAGGAAAGAAAGGAAATGGAATGGCTTGCCAAAGTAAAGCTGGCTGTGGCTGGGAGCTCTTTCAGTGCTGCCAGGAACCTTGGGAGTCATATGCCTTTCTCCCCTGGGAGGAGACCCAGGCAAAATGACAGTTCAATGACTGGAAATGCCTTTTCCAAGGCCAGAGTCCCACTCTGAGAGCGTTGAAAGATTTGGCTAAAGCCCTTCGTTCCTGTAGTGAAGCCACTGTGGGATCAGTAAGAGACATAAAAAAAAATCATAAGCAGAGTGGTCTTGATCTGGACCCCGCAAGCCTCTAGACGTCTCCTGAATGAGCTCTAGGAGGCCTGTGAATTTTCCTAGGCTAATACCAAATCTGAGTTTAAGCCAAGTTCAGAAGGTTGGTTCTGTGCAGGATCAGTCACATTTATAAGACATTTTCATTTCATCACCAATGTCCTGTGATCATGTTCTGCTCTTCAAGAATACAGAAATAGTTGATGGTGCCAAATACCTTTTTTTCCCATTTATTTTTTTATAGGACCAAATACCTTTTTGAGCTATGTAGTCTTTCTTGATGTTCTTGAATGCCTGCTCTATATAAAGGTAGATGCAGTGAAGGATTGCATTTTCTAAATATCTTTTTTGTTAAAATCCACATGAAATATTGTCTTTTGTAAAAGGGAATGGTCACGCTGCCTCTTTGGCAGGGGATGTTGTATTTGTGCTCTGGTTTGAGGCAAAAGCATGTGCAGGGACTTCCTGGTGATGTGTTTAGAGTGAGATGAGGTTAACCCACATCACCTAAGTCTACATTTTGTCTTACTTTTCTGTGAGTATAGCGTATATAATTGACAAGTCCTAATTTTGCAGTATCTAGTCTTCCCAGATGTTAAAAGTTTGCCAGTGCTAAGCATAGTTAGCTATTTTATACACATTTTGTGCATTTTGTGTTAAAATTCACAGGAATGTCCTCTGGAAATAGCTTGTAGAAATTGTTAAAATCACCCCTAAGCAGTACAAGTGCTTACAGCTGCCCACGGGGTTGAGAATATTCAGTAAGAAGGAGCATTCTGTTCAGAATACACTCTCTGGATATTGTGTGTGTGCCATTTATGTGATGCTACTGTGTGCACAGTGGATAAAGTTAGAACCCTGCCTCAGACATTTTATCTTTCCAGATATTTAGAAATGTACATCCTATGTGAAAAGCAGAGAATGCAAAATAATGCACTTGCATTTTGCTGGTATTTTTTCTGATAATTCATAGGAATGATTATTTTTTAAGAATAGAATTGTTAAACTTAATATCCAGAATATATAAAGAACTCAAAAAAGACCACCAAAAAACAACCCCAATCAATAAATGGGTAAATGAACTAAACAGACATTTCTTAAAAGAAGAAAAGTAAATAAGAAAAAATACAGGAAAAAAATGTTCAACATTCTTAGCAATCAGAGAAATCCACATCAAAACTACACTGAGATTTTATCTCACTCCAGTTAGAATAACATTCATTAAAAATACAAATAACAATAAATGCTGGTGAGGATGTGGGGGGAAAGGCACACTCACACTTTGTTGGTGGGTCTGCAAACTAGTATAACCACTTTAGAAAAGAGTAGGGAAGTTCCTCAAAAGACTAGGAATGAATCACCATGTGACCCAGCTACCCCACTCCTTGGCATTTATCCAAAAGAATTAAAATCAGCATACTATAGTGATAGATGCATACCAATATTTATAGCAAAACAATTCACAATTGCTAAGTTATGGAACCAGCCTAGGTGTTCCTCATTAGAAAAATGGATAAAGAAAATGTGGTGTACATGCACAATGGAGTTTTATAAAGAAGAATGGAATCACAGCATTTTCTGGTAAATGTATGGAACTAGACATCATCATGCTTTGTGAAGTAAGCTGGACTTGGAAAGTCAAGGGTAGAATGCTGAAGCTAGAGAGAAATAAGGAATTTTTTAAAGGGGGGAATCTCATAAAAATAGAAGGCAAGGGCTGGGGCTGTAGCTCAGTGGTAGAGCGCTTGCCTAGCATGCGTGAGGTCCTGGGTTCGATCCTCAGCACCACATATAAATAATAAATGAATAAAATAAAGATCCATCAACAACCAAAAAAAAATTAAAAAAAAAAAAAAGAAGGCAAAACAATAGAGAGGAGGAGGAGGAAGGAGGGATGGGGAAAGGGAAGAACTGCAGAATGAAATGGACCAAATAAAGCCGGGCGCGGTGGCACACGCCTGTAATCCCAGCACTTAGGGAGGCTGAGACAGGAGAATCGCGAGTTCAAAGCCAGCCTCAGCAATGGTGAGGCACTAAGCAACTCAGTGAAACCTTATCTCTACATAAAACACAAAATAGGTTTGGGGATGTGGCTCAGTGGTCAAGTGCCCCTGAGTTCAATTCCCAGTACCAAAAAGAAAGAAAGAAATGGACCAAATTATGTTATGTGCATGTATAAATATATCACAATGAATTCCACTTTTATGTGTAACTCTAATGCACCAATTAAAACATAAATTAATAGAAGGAAGACCAATAGAGGAAGGGGACCAGGGGGAGAAAGGAAGAGAGGAAGGGGATAATACTGTGGGTTGATATGGAGCAGATTTTGTTGTTTGCATTTTTGAATATGTCAAAAAGGACCTCATAATTACATAAAACTATAATGCACCAATAAAAACATAGGTTAAACTCAATACCTTAGGAGAGGGGAGTGCAGAGGGAAACACTCTATAACCACAAATTGTTACACACACTCAGGTCATTTGACCATTGTTCCCCATGTGCATTTTAGCTAACATTGGTCTCTATGTAAAGGACAAACAAGTCCCAAGTGCCCAAGAGTGGTAAAAGTAGAATAGCAAAACATCTCCTTAATAAAATTTCTGTTTTTGTCAGCTTTTCCACTGCTGTGACTACAAGACCAACAAGAACAATATTAGAGGGCTGGGGCTGTAGCTCAGTGGTAAAGCGCTTGCCTAGCATGCATGAGGCACTGGGTTCGAGCCTCAGCACCACATATAAATAATAAATGAATAAAATAAAAATTCATAAAAAAAGAACAATATTAGAGGAGGAAAAGTTTATTTGAGGGCTCATGGTTTCAGAGGTCTTAGTCCATAGAAAGTCAGTTCTATTCCCCAAGGGGTCCAGGTGAGGCTGAACATCATGGTAGAAGAATATGGTGGACCAAAACAGCTCACAGGTGATCAGGAAGCAGAGAGAGACACCACTATCCAGATACAAAATATATACCCCATAGTCACGCCCCCAGTGAACTACTTCTTCCAGCCACACCCCACCTACCTCCAGTTCCCCACTCAGTTAATCCCATCAGAGATTAATTCACTGATTAGGTTAAGGCTATAACCCAATCATTTCTCCTCCAAACCTTCTTGCACTGTCTCACACGTGAGTTTTTGGGGAACACCACATCTAAACCATAACAATGTCCTTTGGTTGCTTTATAGGAGGTTGGTCTTCTGAGAGTGACCGTTGTTCACTTGGATATTTCAAATGGAGCTAGACATGTGTGTGCATCTCTTCATGGGGCTGATGGAGAAGAGAGAAGAGGAAGGAGAGGGGAAGGGTCCTCACTAGTTTCTCCCTATCTAGAAGGTAGCCCTAGATTACAACTATAGTTCCAGATATGCACTTTTGATTAAATGCCCATGTTGGTTGTACACAATGTTTATCCTTCATTGTAAAACATGATATCTTGAGATGGCAATGTGTGATTAAAAGCAGAGCTAGTGAATTAGCCAACTTGTAAAATTCTTTTTCATAACTAACAGAAAAGACCCATGTTGGACATGGTATAGTTAAGCCACCTCTAAGCAGTGTCTATTGTGACATGTCTATTGTGTTGGTAGTGGAGGAGCAGAAGGCTCAGGGAAGGAACTATTGAGGTGCCCTCTTATTTACATCTTGATAATGACTGCGGGTGTAGGTGTGCATCTCTGTTCAAGGTGCCACACAAACACTGTTGAATTATTCAAAGGAAAAACACGTTCTTACTAAAATTTTAATAGGATAGATCTGATCATTCTCTCAGCATTATACCTACTTGCACTCTGTTGCTTTATGTCTCATTTTATATTGATCATTGAGGGAGGCAGCATTTTCATTGTGACTCAGCCAGCACCTTTATTCAGAGGACCCTTAAATTTTGTCTTTCCTGAAATTTTTGCCCTCATGAAAGACAGGATTACATTTTTTCCTGATTGAGTTGGTGTGGTGTATTTTGGTTATCAACATGCTCATTGGGACTTTGAGTTGATAAATATTCATGATACGTGAAGAAGCCTGATACATACTGTGTGATTTCAACCACAAGACAACATGTGTTCAATTCATAAGGACACAAGTGATTTTTGGCTCTGAAACCATGAGCCAAATAAACCATCCTTTCTTTTAGGTATATTTTCTTTGGTATTTTGTCTGGCTAAAAGAGAACATATATTCTATTATGTATGGCTAACAGAGAACATATATTCTATTTTTAAAATTTGTATGCTAAGCTTATGTGTGTGGGTATATATTCATGTGTATATTTGTGGGAAGAGGCTTCATAGGTTTATAGTCTCAAAGAAGTTGTGAACCCCCAAAATTGATTGACTTTTCTTTCCTGATGCTTGTTCTTTTTTATTGTGTTAAAATAAAATTTGTCATTTTGATCATTTTAAAATATAGAGTTCAGTGGCACTGAATACTTTCTGTTTGTTGTATAACCATCACCACCATCTATCTCCACTAATTTTTTCCTCCCATAAAACTGAAATTCTATACCTACTAATCAACAACTCCCTATTGCCCTCCACCCCACAGCTCAGTGAGCACTATTTCTACTTTCTGTCTCTTTGAATTGGCTGCTCTGGGAACTTCATATAAGTAGAATCATACATTTGTCTTTTTGTGTTCACCCTACTTCATTCAGCACAATGTCCTCAAGATCTGTCCACATTTGAGCATGTGTCAGAATTTCATTTTTTAAATACTGAATAACATTCCACTTGTGTATACACCACACTTAGCTCATCCCTTAGTCCACACATGGACACTTGGGTTACTTTTTGCCTTTTGGCTATGATGAATAATGCCGCAATGAATATGACTGTACAGTACCTGAGTTCTGCTTTCATTTTTTTCATTTCTTTCATTCCAAGAAGCCAAATTGCTGGGTAATTCTATGCTTAATGTTTTGAGGAACCACCATTCTATTTGCCATGTGGCCATACCATTTTACATTTATACTATCATTGCACAGAGCTACTTTCCAAAGAGTTCACAGTCTGCTGAACCACCTTAGCCTGTGAGCCAAGCTAGACAAGGAGAACATGCAGGTTGAAGAGCAAGGAATTGCTGAGGTAGGCTTGCTGTCAAGATTTCAAATTAGAGCACTGATGTCCCCATGGATGCTAAACCCTGGATCCATAGCAAAATGGATGCTAATAGGCCTTATCCATATCCACAGCCAGAGAACAAATACCTAGCCCTCACTGTGGTCTGTGGCAGGGCCATCCCTGAGAGCTGGTGAGCTCAGGCTCCCGTCCTCAATATCTGAAGGTTCACAAATCATGTCATTTGTTATGATGTTGATGTGAGATGTCCCCGAAAAGCTCACATGCAAGACAACACAAGTAAGTTTAGAAGTGGGTTAGCAGAATGGTGGGGTTAGCAGAGCCTTAACCTTATCAGCTCATTAATACGCTGATAGGGATTAACTGGGTGGTAACTGTACACAAGTAGGGTGTGACTGGAGGAGGTGAGTCCTTGGGGCATGACTTTGGGGTATATATTTTGTGTCTGGAGAGCAGAACTAACTCTCTCCCCTGCCCCTTCCTGGTGCCTTGCTCCCTGACTGCTTTCCTTCACCACACACTTCTGCCATGTTGTTCTGCCTCATCTCAGGCCCCGGGGAATTGAGTCAACTGTCCATGGACGGAGACCTCTGAAACCATGAGTCCCCATTAAACTTCTCCTAAAATTGTTCTCATCAGATCTTTTGGTCACAGCAGTGAAAAGGTTGACTAAAACATTACTCAACAGAGCAGTGACACTTAGTTATAAAGTCCTTTAGAATAATCAAAGCATCAAAGAATCCACTGGAGTCATGGACCTTCTTGCTTAATATATTCTTCAGAGTTTCCTTGCATCTAGGGGGAAACTGGTGAGTATACAATAGCACTAAAAATCCACTAACGGGCTAACACTAACTAGTTAACATCCTCAGTGCAGCATCACCTCAAATCCTGCCTATCCTGTCTGAATATAGTTGTGAGGACCACACAGCGTTTATTTTGGAAATGTCTCTTGTTGAACGGGAATAATTTAAAATTAATCCAGTTAGGCTTAGAAATCACTGGCTTTGAGAATTCTCTGCTGAAGTCTATAAGATGAAGACATCCTGCTAACACTGAAACCAACCTCTTTTAAACTGAAATGAACCACTTACATAAGAAAATTTTCAGTTAGGCTGTAGGTATTCTCTCAGAGCCTCCATATGCATTCCATGGAGTACTTCCAGAAACTTCCTTAATGTTTCCACTTTATTACAAAGACAGCTTTTGATCATTAAAGATCCTAATTGCCTAAACTATATTACTGAAATTTATGGACCTGTCTAACTTTATCAAATTATTCCTTTATTCATTAAGTCAACAAATATTTATTGTTGCAAAGTGCTGGGTGTTAATTACTGCAGTGTAGACAGTACTGCCCTGGAGTAGTTCACAGACAAGTGGGAGAGACCACTAAATCCACAGTCATAATACAATATGAGCAGTGCAGTGGAAAGGTAAGTTCCGGAGCTGCAGGAGCTCCCAAATGTAACGCGGATAGGGAAGCTGAAGCTTGTGCCAGGTCTTAATGACGATGAGCTGTGATGGTTAATTTTATGTGTCAACTTGACTGGAATAAGGGATACCCAGGTAAGCAGTAAAACATCGATTCTAGCCGTGTCTCTGAGGATATTTCTGGAAGAGATTAGCATTTGAGTCAGTAGACTATACTGATAAAGATTACATCATCATGGCAGGTGACCATCATCCAATCCATTGAGGTCCTGGAGAGAACAAAAAGGCAGAGAAAGGGGAATTTACTCTGTGCCCTTGAGTTGAGACACCCACCTTCTCCTACCTTCAGCCTCAGACCAGGAGTTACAGCATTGGTTTCCCTGATTCTCAGGCCTTTGGACTAGGACCAAATATCACAAACGGCTTTTCTGCTTCTCTAACTTCAACTTTGGACTTCTTAGCCACTTGAATTACAAGTATATAAGCCAATTCCTATAATAAATAAGTGTACATACATTCCATTGTTTCCATTTCTCTGGAAGACCCTGACAAATACATAATCTAAATGAAGAAGGGGTGGGAAGGTCAAAGGAAGAGCCCATACAAGGGTCCAAAGGCCCGTGAGGTCATAGCGTGTGACTCACAGGGTGTGCTTATATTCACTCAACAAATGCCTGCTAAGGATCTCCATGTGTAGACTATCTTAGATCCTGGAGACACAATGGTAAACATGACTGACCGGGGTCTGTCCCAGGGAGCTCACCTTCTAATGTAAGGACTGTCAAAAAACAAATAGATGAAACAATGATAACTATAAAAAGTTTCATTGAAGGAGCAAGAAGTCCTGACAAATGGGGTGAGGCACGCATTAGATGAGGTGGGCATGAAGGCATCTTTTAGGTGACATTCAAGCTGGGTTTTGAAAGATGGGAAGTTTTTCTAGTAAGAAAAGACTAACAAAGACTAATCCAGGCAAAAGCCAAAGCAAGTGAAGAGAGCTTGAGGTACAGAGTTTGAAATGTTCTAAGGTCTGAAAAGGACACCAGCATTTTGGAGTATCACGAGTAAAAAAAGAGTGACAACAGATACGGTTTGAGAGAGAGGCAAGGGACAGATCTTTCTGAACTTAAAGTGTAGTGGGAAGCTGTTTGATAGGTTTTAGACAGGGAAGTGAGACAGTGTGATCTATATTTTTCAAGGATTATTCAGACCACTGGATCAAGAATGGATTAAAGTGGGGCAAGCAGAGCCACAAGGAGCTGTTTAGGAATCCATTGTAATAACCAAGTGAGATAATGGTTTATCCTAGGATGATAGTGATAGACAAGGAGAGCAGAAGATGGACATGAGATAGAATCCACAAGACTCACTGATGGTCTGCATAGGAGGAGAAAGGAGAGAGGTGAGAGAAATGGAAACACTGAGGATGGACTTCTAGGTTTGGGGCTTCAGTACCTGGGGATGAGAACTAGGAATGGGCATAGGTTTGATATCTTAAAATGAAGAACACTGGAAGAGAAAATTCAGAGGGAGTACAGTAGTCAAGGAGATTAGAAATGCATTTGAGATACATTCCATTTAAGAGGCCTATGAATCATCAGTTGAATATGTCAACAGGCAAACAGGCAATTTACCAGACTAGAGCCCAAGGGAAAATGTTGGATTAAACACAGACATTTACACGTCATAATTACACAGATGGTATTGCAAAGTCAGAGAAATGGACACAGGCAGGAGTTGTAAAGAACAGAATGAATCGGAGGAGAAGAGAAGGAGGTTTGAGAGGAAGTTCTGGGAATCTGTCTAGAAATCAGGAAGAAGCAAAAGCAGCAGCAGAGGGGAAGGAAAAGGAGCAGTCGATAAGGTTGCCGCCCTGGAAAACCTATAGGGAAACAGTTGAAATCCTATGTACAGCTGGGCTCTCATTTCATATTTGCAGTTCATTCAAAGCAGATTGTGAGTTTCTCCAACAACATTCAGTAGCTGGGTCCACGCACAAAGAAGCACATTATTGGGTTCGACCAGGCTTGGGATTCTTGTCAGGTGATCACAAAGAAGAAAAGGAAAAGGGCAGTTTCTCAGGAATCATAATGATGGGACATGATCTAAGGAAATCAGGACGGATGAGGACAATGGATAATGACAAAGATGTAATGTCAAAGGATTCATAATCTTTTTATGTTCAAAGCACTGTGGTGGATCAAAAATTTCCTAGCCTTGTATTTGTATACATGACCAAGGTAACTCCCTATCACGTACAACCACAAGAGTGGGGCCCTAAATAGCATAAATTATTCTCTATATATGTATAATCTGCCAGAATACATTCTACTATCATGTATTAACTTAAAAAAACAAAACTGTGGTGTTTGCAGCTTCAGTGCAGCATTTAACTTTGGCACTGGTGATATTTAAGAACAGAGAATTCTTGTTTCTGGAGCTGCTTTGCACATTGTAGGTTGTTTAGCAGCACCGCTAGCCTCAACCTACTGGGTGCTAATATCACACCCCCAGGCTATCACAACCCAAAATGTCTCCCCATCCTTCCAATGTTCCCTGGGGGGAAATTCTCTTGGTTAAGAACCACTATTTAGAGTAAGTGAACAATAAGGAAAGATAGTAGTAGACAGGACAGAGGGCATTTAAAATCTAGGTTCCAAAAGAAGTGTAGTTTCTGGTACTGATAAGACCCAGAGTATGACTGGGAGTCCATGGCTGAGGTTTAGGGAAGGAAAGGATCGTGGAAGAAAAGATGGTTAAGAAAAGGAAAAAGAAAATGATTGGGAAGCAGGGGATTAGATCACACACAAAGTGTGTGTGTGTGTGTGTGTGTGTGTGTGTGTGTGTGTGAGAGAGAGAGAGAGAGAGAGAGATTGCTTATTTAATTAAGAGTGAAGATAGAAGTAAGGATAAAAAGGAAAACTGAGAATTTAAAAATAACAAGTCACAGAGAGCATGTGACAAGGGCTCCTGAGATGATGGGGACAAGGCTGAGGGAAGAACACAGGCAGCACCTCCAAGGAGCATGTGGTTTTTCAAGAGAAACAGAAAACCAAAAGGTCTAGAAGCAGCAACTGGGAGCAGAGGACATGCACCCCACTTCCTGGGCCTGAGGAATGAGAAAGATGGGGGTGTGTCTGTCCCAGGGAGGCTGCCGGTCCCGGGAGGGCTTGAGAAGATGGGTAAAGGTCAGATTTAGATCTGGATGCACAGAGCAACTTCTCTCCTTTCCTTCCCCTTATGACTTGGGGAACTGAAGGAACAGTTTAAAAGTAATCCCAATTCCATGAATAGGGACTGGTTCAGGAACAGACATGGAACCCAAAGCTGGTCATTGAGACCTGAGTCTAGATATGCTGGAGGTCTCTGGAAAAGCAGTTTCTCCCTCTCAAGGACATAGAGAGCCAGCCTCTCTCCTGTCAGGCATGCACAGGGGAAGCAGCTCTGATGACCACTGACAGCCCTTCCAGAACTTTGGAAAGAGCCAGAGTCACAGTAAATACATGGCAGGGTGAGGAAGACAGAGCTACTTCATGCATTTTGAGCCACTGCTCCTACCCTGAAAGTCAGCCTGGCCTCTGAACTTCCTCTTCTAAAAGCTAATATATTTCCTCATTTTTAAAAGGCAGTTTGAACCAAAAGCACCCAGGGTACACAATGGAGAGGGGAGTCCAGGAGATAATACACAATAAGGGAAATTTGAACTTGAGACCCACTTAGACAACCCTGAAACCCGGCAAGATAGAATTGGTCCTGATGGTATCTAATTGAGTTGAGCCATCCATGGTGGTTGGCATCTGGCACAACTCCTCTTTATACAAGGTGGTACAAGGGTAAGAAAAGCATCTTACTCAAGCCTCCGTGGCCAGAGTCAACCTTGGCCTTGAGGTAGCAGCTTGGGCTGTACCTTCTTAGATCTCAGGTAACATAATAAAGGAAAGAGCTTGAGGTAAGAAAAGGCTTAGGGCCCATTCTAAGAAATTCAACCTTCATTACAAAGAAGGAGGTGGGGAGCCACTGAAGCATTTTAAGCAGAGAAGATCCAGGTGAGATTTGCTATTTAGAAAGACTATGCTTTCAATGGTGATAGGCTAAGATGGGACCAAACTGGAGGCAAAAGTATCAGTGAGGAGTGTGTTGGAATAGTCTAGAGAATAAATGATGAGAAAATGAACTAAAGTCAGTAAGAATAGGAATCTAGAAAATATTATGGATTCGAGAGACATTTAAGGAGTAGACTGGGTCACTAACAAGATGGTGGCAGGTGGGGATGTGGGCAGAGCAGTGGGCTAGGCCAGGAAGTCTAGAAGAGATAATCAGCAAGCAATCGTATTTAGAAAATTACCGCTGCTCATGAGAATTTATATTCTTCCATAATAAAACTTCTTATACCATTCTTTCTGCCTGCCTCCTACTGACCCAAACCACAGACTCCAAGCTTCCTAGGAGCTAGGGCATCATCTCATTAGACATGTATCCAGCATAGCCCGTGTCTCCCAGAAGATAGACCCTTAATGTGTGTTTATTGATCTAAACAAAAATAGAGCCTCTACAGGAAAGTTTTGTCCTTGTTTCTTTTTTTTTTTTTTTTAATATTTATTTTTTTAGTTGTAGGTGGACAGAATATCTTTGTTTTTTTTTTATGTGGTGCTGAGGATCAAACCCAGTGCCTCACGCGTGCTAGGTGAGCACGCTACCACTGCGCCACAATCCCAGCCCCTTTGTCCTTGTTTCTTAAAGGAAAGAAAATCAAATTAATTAATGAGAAAAAAAGATTATCGAATATGCCACAAAGAGAGAAAACCTGTTAAGGGAGATCATTTATCAAGGATCACCAGAGCAACTATTTAGTCCATTTTGTTCACTACTGAATCTCTGGCATCTAGAACATATAAGGGGCTTAAAAACATCTATCAAAAGATCTTCCTTTCATGAAGATTGGTCATGCATCTACTGAGTGTCAGACATTATGCTAGACACTGTTAAGAGATGGAAAAATGTGGGTCTCAAATGACAAAAAGCCAGGCTTGGGGCCAGTCAGTCCATCCGGGTGACAAGGAAGCACATGGGAAGGTAGACTTGGAAAATCTTACTTGGCCCCAGACCTTTGCCAGTCCCATTCCTGTTTGTATATGACACATCCCCATTTCACCGCAAAGGGGGAGCTTGTGCAGTGGCCCAAGGTCACAGTCCCAAGGATTGATGGCCTGCTGGGAATAATATTTTTTCCTTTTACACAAATTACCAGAGGCCTCCCACATGCTTTTCTTCAGGCTCTTGATCTGTGAGGCTCCTGGGGTTTTTCCACAGTGGAGCAAGTGACATCAATCACTAAAAAACCACAGCAGACAAATCTCAGTGGTCAGACACAAGCACAGAATGAGTATCTGTTTCAAGTCAAAACACGGCAGTGAATGTTGGCGGGGTTGTGGCCAGTGCAGGCAGAAGCTGGAGCACAGCTCAAGGGATGGGCAGGATTCTCTCCAGGGAACGAGGTTCAGGTCCTCCTGAAGTTCCATCCAAGCCTGAGCTTCCAAGAGATAAAACCACCAGCCAGGTAGGGCATCCTGAAAACTGAAGGCCATCATGGTACACTTACCAGCAAAAGAAAACCAGTGCTGTCCTCCCCACTCTGATGGGAGCTGTCCTTAAAGAGAAACCAGTAAGGGCACTGCAAGATACACCTGCTCCCAGGGTCAGGCTGGAGAGGGGCAGGTGGCCATGAGCGTGTGGATGGGGGAGATGCTGCCGACACCTCAGTGGTCCTCCCCACTGAAGGGACCTGGAACCATCACTTCCCCAGAATGAGGAACACACTGAAAACCCAGAAGGACACATCCCACTAACACTAGGTATTTCCAGGGAAATGGATTTAGGATGAAGGGGTCGTAGGGTAGTAAAAAAGGACTTTCACATTTTCACTTTAAATGTGCAGATTATCTAAATTGTTGGCATGAGCGTAAGTGGCTCCTGTAACACTGATATATTTTAAAAGTCCTGTTCATCCTGAGAATCTGAGATGTTACCCAAAAATTCAGTATCACACCAAAATTCTTTTAAAAAGTCACTGCCCCTAAGAATATGCAGGCTTTGAGCCAGGTGCGGTGGCTCAAGCCTGTAATCCCAGCACTTAGGGAGGCTGAGGCAGGAGAATCACGAGTTCAAAGCCAGCCTCAGCAATGGCAAGGTGCTAAGCAACTCAGTGAGACCCTGTCTCTACATAAAACACAAAATAGGGCTGGAGATGTGGCTCAGTGGTCGAGTACTCCTGAGTCCAATCCCCAGTACCAAAAAAAAAAAAAAAGAATATGCAGGCTTTGAAGTTTCCTCCTCTATTCTCCCCCCAAGTAGGTCCCAAGTCACAAGTTCTTTGTGATTTTTTTCAGCCATTCTCAGCCTCAGCCTCCAAATCATACACATTTCACGCTTATCAATACACTTTTTCTCATATCCGCTGTCATTAATCTTCCTGGAAGAAGGTGATATAGAAACAAAGAATGCTTTCTTAACTTGCTAAATTCTAGACCTTGGGGTTTTGAAGTACCCTCTTCCTGCTACGATATTCCCACACAGCTGCCGTCCTCTCCACTGGCTTGCCTGAGAGCTAACACACAGGATTGGTTATCAGTGAATGCGTACCCATTAGTAACGAACATTAAGATTTCAGCAACTCCTATTGTCCTGGTTGGATTGGACAATTCAGGAAGAAACCTACAGGTTTTCCCCTCTATCCTTTAGCCTAAGATGCCAGCTTATGTAAATTCCAGTGTATGCTCTCCTCAGGAGCCAAATCTGATACAGATCTCCCTGTATCCCAAAAGATCCTGGGAGGATTTGTCACCCTCTCCTTAGGAAGGCTCACTACCTACATTCCATAAGGAAGGTAATGGAAGAGACTTGCCAGCCGCTCGGCTGCATCAGCCCACGGTCTACCCATGTTGCTCTAACCCTGCGGCGACCATTGTTTCTCATTAGAGTTTGTGTTCTTGAAGCTCCCAGACCAAGTCCCCCAAAGAAGAATAAAGCGCTGGTCAAATCTCTGGGTTCAAGGTGGGGAGCATGGACTTCAGGATAGGCATGAGTAAATTGAACTTTTACTAGAACTTAGGGATTCCAGGTATAGTTGGATTGGAGGTGGGGGCAGCAAATGAGCTATAATTTTAATGAAGTTATCAGAAGAGTCTGAATGTCAGTTGAGTTTTCCAGGAAGCAGATGGAGACCGTGCTCAGAATGCAGTGTACCTTGGAAAGGATACAGACCCCACCACGTGTCTGCTGGTCCTACAAGGAGCTCCAAAGCAAAGGGTGCCTGTTTTAGTCAGCTTTTTTGCAACTGTGATGAAGGGACCTGACCAGAACAACTGTAGAGGAGGAAAAAGTTTATATGGGGGCTCACAGTTTCAGAGGTCTCAATCCACAGAAAGCAGGCTCTATTCCTCAGTGCTCCAGGTGAGACAGAACATCATGGCAGAGAGTGCAGCAGAAGGAAGCAGAGAGAGAGAGACTCCATGCTCCAGATACAAAATATATACCTCATAGTCCCGCCCCTAATTAACCACTCCAGTGAAACCCCATCTGCCTCTAGTTACCACTCAGTTTATCCCATCAGAGATTAATTCACTGATTAGGTTAAAGCTATAACCCAATCATTTCTCCTCCAAACCTTCTTGCATTCTCCCACGTGACCTTCTGGAGAACACCACATCTAAACCATAACAGTGCCTGTATCTATGGGTGACACCTTGGGGAAAATGTTGCTCTTGCTCTACAATTACAAAAGTCTTGAATTGATTTTAAAATCATAACTTGTCTTGAACCTAGTATGTCTCATCTGGGCTTAAACAGGAAAGTTCATACCAATGCCTTCCAAGTCATTGATCATTGGTGGCCACCCCAAGAGCTGCTGGCCTTTGGCTACCTCCACCTTGCTCAGTCATTGGCTGAGGCATCCTCTGTGGCAGAGCACTGGATAAAGAGATGCCAGGCACACAACAAGCAGGTAGAAAAAGCTCCAATCTTTAACAAATTGCTAAAACACTGGGTAGGATAACATAGAAATATAGAATGCTAGGAGTTACAGATCCCAAAGGCAGCTTGTACCACCCACAGATGTGGTCCTTTACTGGTATTCATGAGAAATATTGGAAGCAGGAGAGAAGATCAGGACAAGTTTCCCGTTAGTATTGCAGGATTGGAGGAAGAAGGCAGCTGTGTCTATGAAAAAGTCTCAGAGTCTCACCTGGAATCTTTCTTCCTACAAAACAAAAATGCTAAGCTCCTTGTGGAAGGTCCACAGACCCTGATGCAGATATTTAGGGGAAAGTTAAAACCTGAAGGTGGAACAGAAACATTGAGGGGAAACTCTCTAGTAACTCCTACTGGACCCTAAGCACAAGAGAATTCTGGAGAAATTCAAGACTAGTGATGCACTGTGACCATAGCAACAGCAAAACCCAAATCCTGCTTACCTCCTAATTAAACTAATTCAACTTTCAACATTCATGGCCTAGCAGAGGAGAAGTTCCTATTTCTGAGCATAAATTTGCCTATTGTAAACATTTCATATAGAATCATTCCTCAGTTTCAGGACCCGGTAATTTTAAGGCACATAAAAGGTGATTATATTTCCTTTCAACTTTTTACTGTGCTTAAATTTTTTCTTGATAAATATTTAAGGGTTGGCGTTTAGGCTTTCAGCAGAAATTCAGTGTAAGAGCTATAGAAATAGCTAAGTACTACCTCAGGAATCTTTGGAACTTCCCAGAAACACCAGGGTGAGCGCCTGAGCCTTTCTCTTGAGTACTTTTAAAGTGTGCCCTGAGAACGACTGTGTTCAACTAATATTTTAACAGGTACTCACTACCTGTCCAGTATTCTGTAAGATACTGAGTGTACACAGTAAATAAAAAAGTTCCCGCTTTGATGGAGGTCACGGTTTGGGGAATATCTGGGTTTCCTGTACCTTCCTAATAGCGCTCACTATTGGTTGCTGGTAGTCTGTACCCATCTTGCTCTCTATTTAAGGAACTTGATTGGGTTCAGGCAGTTTGAGCCAGTCTTACAGAGACAAGTCATGGTTGAAGGAAATCAGTCTGGGCAATCCATCTCTTCTACCTCTGGTCTGGGGACAGACAGGCAAGCTGTGTCTGGATAATACCATGTAAGGGTACATCTGTGGGAGCGTCTGCATGGGTTTTTCCTCCTTAATAACAGAGCAAACAATGGAGGGAAAGGCTTTTGCTTCTGCCCCCTTGCTTCCTGCTTGGGCTCAGCCATGTGAGTCCATAATGCTTTGAGCTGTGGCATCTGTCATTACCTGTGATAGGAGGTATGGCCAGCACATTAAAGATGGCTGAGAAGAAAGAAGGGAGACCCTGGTCCATTGGCTTCATTGGGGCAGGATTCCATTCCACTCTGGAAACCCCTAGATCCAGATCAGACAGTCAAGCCCGTCTTGGGCAGCTCCCATTCTGTCTCTGCCATCAGTTTCCACTCTGACCCAGCAATTCTACCTGTTGGCTTTGGTCTTAAGGATACAGCTAAACATCTTCTCAGAGACTCATTTATGATTATAAACAGCATAGGTAGTATTCTCAACAGTAAAAATAAATTTAAAACCAACTTAAATATCCAATAATAGAATGTGGGTTAAATAAATCATATAATTGTACAGGAAAATACTAGTCAGCTATTAAATATGCTAATGTAAAGAGTATATAATACCATGGGAAAATGCCAGGGACACATTATTATGGTGGGGAAAAAAAACAGGTCACAAAATAAGATGTATATTTTGGTTTTCTTTGTATAGAATATACATATATGCATTCACACACACACACACACACACACACAGAAATAAAAAGAAATATGGCAAAGTCCCAGTGGTGATCATCTGTGGATAATAGAACTATGGGCATTTTTTAAAAATTTGTTTCCATTTATTTGCATTTCCTAGTTTTTCTACAGTGAGCCCATGTTTCCTTCCTTCTGTTTTCCATAGACCCTAGAGTAATGCTGGACCACAGCATTACTATTCATTAGTATTCAACTATACATTAGTATAGTATACAATACTAATGTATAGTATTACTATACATTAGTATTCAACTAATCCTATAGTTAATGTAATGGGATCTCTAGGAGAAACATCGTGGCCTCTTTGCTTTCAGATACTTCTCAACATCCTGGATGGTTTTCGGGAGTACAAACACTCCACTCACAAATGACTTAACTTCAACCTGAGCTGCTCTTGGAAGAAAACAAGGGCCATGCTGCACCTAGAGTTTCAAGCTTGGTACGCTCTAATTTCTAGAAGTCTGAAGTGCAGAATCCCATTCCTCTCCACCCTCATCCATACCTGTCCTCTGCCTGCTCTACCTGCCCATCATCATGGCACAGGCTGTGTGCTGGGGTCTATGCAGCACCAGTGGAGGGTGGCAAGACTGTGGCAGGGATACCAAGCTGCTGAGGTAAAGGGATAGAAAAAAGCTCACACGAAGAAGAATCTCCAAGCAAAGCTGGGCACGGTGGCGCAAGCCTGTAATCCCAGCACTTAGGGAGACTGAGACAGGAAAATCATGAGTTCAAAGCCAGCCTCAACAACTGTGAGGCACTAAGCAACTCAGTGAGATCCTGTCTCTACATAAAACACAAAATAGGGCTGAGGATGTGGCTCAGTGGTTGAGTACCCCTGAGTTCAATCCCCACTACCAAAAAAAAAAAAAAAAGGAAGAAGAATCTCCAAGCCAAGCCCAGTCTCATTGGTCCTGAGAGCCATGCCATTCTTGTTCCTCCATTCCAAGAGTGGGTATTTAGTGCTGGGTGTTAGGCTTAGAACAGAGCACACTAAGATCTGTGAGCTATGATCCTTGCTCTTCATTAGCTCATTAATCTAAAAGCAATAAGACTCACAAATAAATAATTAAGATGCAGTACTTCTACTGTAGGATAAACTAGCACACGTTCAATAGTAAAGGCAAAAGGAGAGAAAATAACTGGCCATTTTGGTGAGATTCAAACTGGAAAAATTTCACAGGTAAGGGAACAAGAGAACTGAGGTTAAAAGTGGGAACAGGAGGTTGAAAGCAGAAACAGCATTCCATGCAGAGGAATAGCAGAGGCAAACAGCTTCTCCCACCAGGCAGCCAGCATAGGCAGTCAGCATAGGCAGTGTACCCAGATACTTGGTGCTGGAGTGAATTGCTTTTACCACCTCCCTCCTGTGTGAACTTATTTTTAGTGATAATCATGAAATTAAATGTATAAAAAAGCTGGGATAAAAATGTAGGATATGGGGGCTGGGGTTGTGGCTCAGCGGTTAAGCGCTTGCCTCGCATGCGTGGGGCACTGGGTTCGATCCTCAGCACCACATAAAATAAATAAAGATATTGTGTTCATCTACAACTAAACAAAATAAAAAAAAAAAATGTAGGATATGCCATCTTCCTTTTACTGAACTTGGTGTATATAATCATACAATTATAAAAATAATGGCAAAGTAAAAAAAAATTAAAGCATTTGCAAAAGGCACAATGTAGGTAACTATTAAATCATACCATGGACATTTAATTTCTTGATTCAACCTCCAGTTTCAAAACAATAATTTAAAATTTTTCATTTTAAAGATATCAAATTTAGTAAAATATTTCACACATCAGCTAAAATGTGCCCTAATCAAACAAAAATATTGTACCTCCCAGTGCACACAGTTTCACTGATTTAAATTTTAAAACAGTGCTTTAAAAATTCCAAAGCGGGGTTGGGGTTGTGGCTTAGTGGTAGGGTGCTTGCCTCACACGTGTGAGGCACTGGGTTCAATTCTCAGCATCACATAAAAATAAATAAAATAAAGACATTATGTCCATCTACAACTGAAAAATATTTTTTAAAAATTCCAAAGGGACACATAGCATGACAAAGTGAAATAATTCAAGTTCTGCTTCTTTGCTTTCCAATCACTATCACTATTAATTTGAGCCTCCCATTGAAATATCCGAATCTGTACCACTATGTCCAAGTTAGCTAGGAGGATTATGAACTATTATAAACTTACTCTCAAAACAAAGGCATGGAGCCAGAACAACTTATGTTGGATATATGTATGACTGGAAGTTCTCCAAACTAACTTCCATGTCTAAAACCATTTATTAACAAACAAGTAATAAAAATATGATAACTTGAAACCTATATGTATCACTCAAATTCAGCCCAAACCACAGCAATTGTTTGGAACCTATGCCAACAAAAGATTTTTTCTGGAAGGCATATTCAATTGCTGACATTCTTGAGAACTGCCAGCGCAGGGTGTTAATAGAAAGGAGACTCGATTTTAGCCCGTGTTAGGGTTTGGATATGAAGTATCCCCCAAAGACTCATGTGTTAAAGGCTTGGTCCCCAATGCAGCCATGTTCAGAGATGGGGACCTAGGGAAGTGATAGGATCCTGAAGGCTCTACCTCATCAGTGAATTAACCCACCAAGGGATTCATATTTTGAACCTGCTATTGGAGGTGGTGGAAACTGTAAGCAATGGGTGTAGTTGGAGGCAATAAGTCACTAAGAACATGTCCTAGAAGGGTCTACCTTTTTTTTTTAATTTATTTTTAAAAAAGAAGAATGCATTTCAAGTCATTGTACATATATGGAGCACAATTTTCCATCTCTGTGGTTATAAACAAGATAGAGTCACACCATTCGTGTCTTCATACATGCACCTAGGGTAGTGATGTCTATCTCATTCCACCATTTTTGCTACTCCCATTCCCCCTCCCTTCCCCCACCTCCCCCCCATCCAAAGTTCCTCCATTTCTCCCATGCTCCCCACCCCTACCCCCCTTATGTATCAGCA